>JABASH010002822.1:0-18599 GCA_019776445.1 Tomocerus maximus | reverse complement strand
GGTTTCTTTATTATCCTTAGCCCTGTAGTAAAATTACTCGTTAGTGCCCGTTGCTAAGCAACCGTATCGACCAGGCAGCCTTAAAAGTGAATGATGTAGTACTTGTACTTTCCCTATGTGTACACAAAACATAAAAAGAAAGTCGGTCCAACATTCTGCGATACTGGCATGGAATAGGCTCCCAAGAAAATTTGAGTATCAGAACCTTACTTTAAGTATATTAATGGACAAGGTCAAATTGATCACGTCAGAAAACAGAAATGATGAATTTCTGTATTATTGAAGAGGATGAATTTAAGGATTAATTTGATTAATTTGGATTAAGTTGTAGGATAAAATTATATTTAAGTTTGTCATGTCTTTAAGTGTTAGAGCAGCAGCCAATACTGTTGGAAATGTTG
The DNA here is from genome assembly GCA_019776445.1 of Tomocerus maximus. Classification (NCBI taxonomy): domain Eukaryota; kingdom Metazoa; phylum Arthropoda; class Collembola; order Entomobryomorpha; family Tomoceridae; genus Tomocerus; species Tomocerus maximus. Next base: position 18,198 of record JABASH010002822.1, on the reverse strand, counting down.
GAATTGCTGAAGTTGTTTTTGTTAATCTTGTATTCTGACAACAGGACTTGGATGTTGGATAACATGTAAATAAGTCACTATTTGAATTTGAATTTCATGAAAATCAGTAGAAAATATGCCAAAAGAAATCTAAGAAGGGTTTTGTAAAATTGTCATAAAAATTGTGGTCAGGAAAAATCTATAAAGTCTGCCAGATATTTGAATGAAAAAGATGTCATTTACATTTTTGATAATTTTTCTGACACACTTAAGTGGTTTTTAATGGTAAATAACGTTAAATACCACTTGCTCCAAATTAATAAGTGGTAAGAAATGGTAAAAAGTGGTAAAAATTAGTTTTATTTAAATCTCAGAATCATGAATAAAATTAGCCGCCGAAATATAAAATAACTTATCAGTCGGTAATTGTTGTAACAAATAGGCTGTTTACCTTAATGTGTGTTCAACAAACAAAGTCTTAGTCCACTAATGAAGGCAATATTTACAAATTAAATAATTAATTACAATTAAATTAAGAGAATATTGATAATTAAGTGACAGCTTTTCAGCGCCACTATTTCACTGAAATAGTAAGAACAAGAACTGTTAGTTAAGTGACATTTATGCACTCACCTGGTATCGCAAACTGTCATTTAATTAGTTATATTTTCTTAATTTAATTGTAATTAATTATCTAGTTTGTAAGTATTGCCTTCATTAGTGGACTAATTTGTCTTGTTTGTTGAACACACATGTTAATTAAACACCCTATTTGTAACAACAATTACCGGGTGATAAGTTATTTCATATTTGAGCAGCTATTTTTATTCATCATTCTGTACGAAATTTAAATAAAAATTTACCACTCACCACCAATATTGAGGTAGTGGTATTGTTGGTCGTTTTACTTCCAGGTGCTGAGATCAGTCAAAAACCATGTATTATTTATATTACTTAATAATGAAAAAATAGTTACCTTGTCAATGGAATTGTCAATTAAAATAGTACTAGATTTATTGACCCAATGATTAAGGGGCCACAGAATCTGCATTATGCGCGAATGGGTTGCTTGAGTAACCTTGAAAACAATATTTATAAAACGTTAGCTTTGCTACAACATTTATATTAAATAATTAGAATTAAACAATTTAATATTTTATTAAATAAACTCACTCCATCGTTTTGAGGGTTGATCACCTTCATCCGAATAATTTTATTTGAAGGATCAAAAACACCTAATATTTCCACTTTAACATTTCTTGGCCCGGTTGACGACTGTGAAATAAAATTACTTACTGTACATTATGAAATGCAGTAACTTAAGGGGGTGTGGGGACTTTGAACGGAAACGAGAACGGGAAAACGGCTGAACGTAATATGGTTTTCATTTTCGAAATCTACCAAGAATTTTAAGACGAGCATGAAAGCCCGATGTTTGAAAACATTTTTTTAAAGCATTGAAAATTGAGTTTGAAACATGATTTACGAGTAGGGAAATACATAAGAAATGTTAATCGATTTTCCATTCATGTTTGCAAATTCAAAAAAGGAGCCTCATGCTCGTCATCAAATTCTTTCCTCTTTTTTATGGCATTTTTGTTATCTCTGTACGTTTTTCCAAAACCGCGTTCTCGTTTTTGTGATTTTACATGTAAACATTTTGGTGCATGGGAACAAGTGCAATTTTACTACGGGGGACGAGAAACTAACTCCTAACATCCCCACACAAGTCCCCACACGTCCTTAAATCGTAAAATTGATTGCGTTAAAACTTACAGCTAACGTAGTGCCTAAAGTAATGATTCCAATTTCTACGTATTTTTCAGGACCGCCCATTACCGGGCACATTTCGTGGAGCGCAGCAACGCAAGCACTTCGAAGAAGCGTGTAGAAATTTTTTAAGTAATAGCTGGTAACCTTTAAGAAAACAAACATTGTATTAGCACTGGGTAGGATAGTTTCTAGATGACAGGCTGGATCTGTTTGGCGTGATCCCTTACTTTGACCCACTGGAGAACGTTATTGGCGGTTGTTTGACACGACCAGTGATAAATGAGTTTCAACAGCGTCCCAGGAGTGTAAATAGATGCCTCGAAAATTGAGCCTTGGAAAACGGAGACCTCCTTCTCCCTACCACAGCAGTCCGCAATCCAGACGTAGCCCCCGCTGTGGGGCTGTCTGTTGTCGCTGTACATGCCAAGTTTGTAGGGGTAAGCAAGGTTGTCGTCACCGACATGGATGGTGCATTTGTGCTCTATCCGCAGAAGCCCTCGCTGCATCAGCCACTCGGTAAATTTCTGAGGACTGTACACCAACAGGGACTTGACTTTGGCGTCTGAAATTCAAACGGACATATATTATTACTAACTGTCATTTCTCAACGTGCAAGTGCAAGACAGACACCAAAAACATAGAAACCCACCGAGTTCAGCCCGAGCGGCTCCTAACGAGGATCGGAGCTGTTTCTCCATCAAACAGGGCTTGACAGTGACGACCAACGAAGGGAACGTCTTGTTGTTGTTGGAGTCATTTTCGTTCCCGGGAGTCTCGACTGTCTGCGGAGACGAAACCACTTTTGTCTCTACGGCTGGTTTGGGGGTGGGGGTGGTGGGGCGGACGGGGAACCTCGCGGCCGTAGGGACAAGAGGGGCGGGAGGCGGCAGAGGCCGCGTCGGCTTGCTGAGTATCACTCTGGGTGGCTGCGGACTAGGGAGCCGGGGTTGCTGACTGGGGAGTTGTGGCTGAAGTCCCTGTTGCCCGGGCAGTCTCATTTGTTGGGGACCCGTCAGTCTTTGCTGCGGCTGCACTGACATTCGGGGTTGCTGGGCCATCAGGTTAAGTCTTTGCTGGGCCTGAATGGGGTGTCTTGGTTGCGGAGGAACCGCCAGTCTTTGCTGTTGCTGAAGTCCAAGTCGTTGCTGTGGCTGGAGGGGCAGTCGCTGTGGACCCGACGTCCCTGTCTGAGGAGCCAGATGCTGTCTCAGTTGTGAGCCTGGAGGGACCACCTGCCGCTGCCATTGAGAATTCTGGGGCACATTCAGCTGTCTATGCAGAACGGGGGTGGCGGTTTGCGGGGAGGCCGGCGGCGGCATTAGAGCACTCGTGCTCGGAGTCATGGGGCGGATGCTCGTCGTTCCTACGATCCGGGGCGTCTGGAAAGAATTAGCGGAGGCGAAAACAGTTTGCTGACTAACAGGAACACCTGGTTTGGCGGTGTACAGACGAGGTGGCTGAGAAGAAATCGTGTTGAAGTTGGTCACCGTCGGATTTAATGGCTGCCGGTACACACTGGGTCTGACGGCCTGACTGGCAGGACGCACTTGGTTCACTTGTTGTGGTTGCTGTTGTTGTCCTGTGCATAAAAATATCTCTTAGACATGGAAGTAATAAAAACTCGGCCGAGAAGTGACGAGGCTTACGTACCGAAGTTCGGCAATTGTCCCTGGTACAGAAGAAGTCCTGAGTTTGTGTCGAATATCAGTGGCTGGTTTAAGGGGACAGTCTGGCTCTGAGACACATTGGGGCGGACGTATGATATCGTATTCGTTGGACGCACCGAATTAGCACCTTGAAATGCAAATTATAACTTAATACTTTGAAGTGCTCCTATACTTTTGTGCCAATATCTCTGCTGCATAAGTCTTAAATAAAATGTCGTATGTACCTTCAGTGCGAATGATGAATTGGTTCGGAGCAGCACCCGCTCTATACGGCCACTGTCGAACCACACTGATCGGTGCGTTATTACTTCCCATTTGCAGTTGGGTGACCCCGGGGTAAACATTGTAGCCCTGGGGTCGTACAACAGTGATTGGTTGCGCTGCAGGGGGTTTTGTAGACGCGGCAGCATTTTTTCGAGTCGCGGTTTTTGATTTCCTGTTTTTCAGTAACAGAGTTTTAGCCTTGATTGTAGCCAAATTTTTCTGGGCCAGCTTCTTTATATCGAAAACTTTTCGGACATTTTCGCCGATTTCCTGCATTGAAAATAAATAAGAGGTCGACGAATTTAGTGTTTAATTTCTTCATAATGTCAGTATAGATCGTCGCGCAATCCCAAGAACCGTGCAATTAAAGTGTTCCCCGGGTAGACTACTATTAGCTTTCAATTAGACGCTACAACAGCGACAGGACATACCACATCCAGATTAATGCCATGATCTTCAAATCCCAAGTCCATCTCGGGCACCTCATCGCCAACTTTACTTTTGCTTCCATTCATTGATTTGTACATGTTAGAGATAATTAGCATTTGCCTTTTCGGAACTGTAACAACAGATTAAACTCATGAATTCATATTATACGAATTTGTAAAGTTAACTGCTTCAGATATTAACTTTACTAATTCGGCTTATTAAAGCTGCAATATACCTACATGGAAAAATTGAAATAAATGTGCATGTGTATGTCAAGCTTAAAATTATCGCTTTACTAGCTAAGTAACTACCAATATTGTATGGAGCACAACCGAAATGTCTTCTATCCGGATCCCAGAAAATCCCGCTGTCCGGTCAAAATGTTTTCTATTCCCTAGCACCAAGGCTCAAAACATTCTCGAAAACATGAATATAGTGTCCAGCGTTTCAACCGAATAACTGTTCCTTGCATGGAGAAATTTCCTAAATTTTTCAGAGAAAAAACTGCTTTTTCCCGGGAAACAATCTTTCCCTTTTCCCTGGGAATAAATCGCCGTTTTGTTTTGTAGTGTTTATGCTGTTAGGCGCCTACAATTGATCAACAGTGTTTAGTGTAGCACTGGCACTTTAGTTCTGCGTACTTTTTCTATGCATGCATGTGAAAGGCGAGGAAATGGAAGAGTCCAAGTTGGATGCGGGTCTTCCTATTGCATGCGGGGTCTTTCCTCCGGCCCCCAAGCCCCCTATTCTTTAACCACCCACAGATAGTGCACACAGACAGACCAAAACCAAGCCAACAAAAAACTGCTGAACCAAAATTGACAAACTCAGACTCAGGAGGACGGAACTCAGACATAAGTCTACGTGAGGACAAACTACATCCAAGACACTTGAGCCCATTAAGTCCAGAATGCTTCAGACCCATCTTAGCATGACGTCCCTCATGGGTTTGACCAGTCATCCCACAACACCATGAGATAGTGCCTAATGACAAGGCCGTAGACCACGTGCTTTCTGTTCTATTCATAGTCCTGCTGGGCTTAGTATTTGGTGACGTGGCTGGGGCACAGCGACTGCCTTCCAATTAATTGGCGTGGCCCAAGGATTAAAAATCTCAATATTCCCCGTTTACACATAAGGAAAAGACACTAGATACTGCTGATACAATTACAAGGATTACTAGGTCATGTGACACACTTGTTCAATATAGATAAACTGCTTCAGGCTTCCTTCAGTGCGGACAAAGACCTCGGTCCCGTCACACGTGATTTGCCTGTTTGCCTTTGTCTGTGGGTACCGTCACACGTGATTGGCATATTATAACTTGCACCGTTGAAGCATTTAGCATTAGCATTCTTGGTTTACGAGCGAAGCGAGGGCGCCAAACTTAAAAAGTGATTTCTCTGATACAATTATAGATCTGCATGGTGCCATTCACAAAAAACGGTCCCCGAAGACCTCCTCTCTCCAGCCACGTGCTACCACGATGCTACACATATATAACGAATTGGCTATTCGTTGTATCATTGAGTATGTATATATCAGAGTGAGGGACCTTCAAGGAGTGCGGGCCTGAGAAAAATGTTTTCTTCCCGGGATCGGGAAAAAACTTCCTTCCCGGGAAGCTTCCCGTTTCCCGGGACCGGTCCCACCGGGAAATAGTTTCCTTCCCGGGACAGAAAAGCTTCCCGATTTCCCAAAAAGCTTCCCGATTAGCAAAACAAGAAAACTACTTGCTTTCCTTCCCGGGAAGATACACCTTCCTTCCCGGGAAGGAACCTACGGTCCCAGGCGGGAAGGACCTTCCTTCCCGGGACCATATGGTCCCATGGTCCCACATTTTTCTCAGGCCCGAAGGAGTGGCCCGTCTTAATGTAGAGGCGCTACTGTCCACTGCTGTCCTTTCCCACCACCACTACGCTTCTTCCGGTCTATGCTATTATTTATATCAACCTTCCGTGGTGCCATCTTTCTTCGCCGTCTGCTGACTCTCTTCGTCCTTCGGCTAACTTACCTTCAGCTGTCTGCTAAGGATTCTGCCAACGCCCGCACCTGATGCGAATACGGAAAAACCAAGACACCTCATTAAGGGTGACTTCACACTTTTGACTGCGATGAGAACAGGTCACAGGGTCAACTTACAGTTTCCAAGTTACTTTTATTAAGCTTCGCGTTCATTACAGTTTGTATATATTGCATTATGCAGTTTATATTGAACATGTATGTGACAATCGTCTGAAGGTGAATACTGCATAGCTGCTTCTGTGTTCTATGAGTATTAGGCACCCACTTGTCCGCTGCTCCCACCCACTAAGTAGACCTAAGGGAAGTAGACCTCTTCGTAGGAAACATCGACCTTACACATATTCCTTACACCAACTCGCGAGATTATCCCCAGCACACTGTCATTGCTCGTCTACCAGTCTCCAGACAACTGAATTTAGATACTGACCGATAGATAGGCAAATGAGGAGATACCAACTCATCACTAGGCATATAGAGATCGTCTGTGGAGGCTTATCACTTGGAAACACTTTACTCTTCACTCGTTGCCATCCATCCATACAATCAATACAGTGCATATGTATCCCTCAGATGCTCATTTTGAGCATTGCTTGCGAAGGGGGAATTTCCTGCAGGGCATCCAGGTAGCAGGGATTCGAACCCATATGCAATGGCCTACTGTGCTCTTTCTGCGAAGTGACTCATTTCACAGCCGAGAATGCTACCATAGAACCACTTCGCCCCCTTTTTGGGTCAACTTACTTTGAGACTATCCGAAAGTAGACAGTTCTGTTTAGGCGTTCTGAAGGCAGATTTTTGAAAAAATTTAAGTGCACGAAATCATTTTTGTAAGTGAAAAAGAAGGAATTTACATTGAGCTGCCGAAAGAGAATCTGAACTTTGATTATCATCAACATTAACAACTAGTCCTATGGTACTGTGTGGTATGTTAGGAAAGTGTTTGTGTATGAACCAGCTTGCGTCGTGGTAATTAATTTCAAAATTTTATAGGGTGCATTTGTATGAGTACTCTCTTGGCTACACGTTTAGTTCTCCAGCGACTGCGTACCAACACATTCCGGGCCTTTTCAAAGTCTTTTATTATACAGAGATGCAGGCAGTAAATAAGAATGGAGACAAGCAAAAGGTCTCAAATGTGATAAATGAGATGGAAGCGGAAAAATAATTGTGTGTGACAGAGATTGACAGCAGTAGATATTATTCTCTGAAAACGCAAACTGACTAGACGTCAAACAGATATATTACGGATAAAACAAGGGAAGATATATAATTAATATTAGCAGTGTTAATAAATATTTTAATAGCATTGTATTCTCATAAATTTTATATCCAAGTCGTAGCATAAGAAAGCCAGTCTAAATACTCCGAAACTCTTGTGTAGACGTCAGGCCAATAGGGTAGAAGTGCACAGCCTCCAATCCCAAAGCTCACTATTCCTACCAGTCGATTTTTCCCGTCTTTCTTCTGCACCAATGGTCCTCCAGAGTCTCCCTGCGAAAAATACCAGTAATGGGTTTTTAAGAATCGTGGAAGACTTGATTTCTTAAGACAAACCTATTTTTAACTCAATCCCGGTTTAGGAAAGCAAAAATATAAATATTATAATGCGTGTTTCTAGTTCTATAAAAACAGTTTTTTATAATCTCCACTATTACAATCGACGCGACCAATGTACAAAAATTCATTATTTTGAGGAGTCTCGTCGGAGACTAAAACGTCATCTAGCTACAACTGACCAGTGGCAAGCCAAGGTACTGTGGTGGTACTTACTTTTACAAGCGACATTTGCAAAATATATTAAACTTGAGGTCGCCAAAATAAAATATTTGATATTCGGTCAATATTCTGGACAGTGAAACAACCAAGTATAACAAAATATTCATATATGCAGCCAAAAAAGAAAGTGGACGTACAAAACATGTGCCAGCACATTTGGGGGACACTGCACACATCATAGTTGAGTAAATGTAGTCGATTTTCAGGATCTTTTTGCATTCCGCATTTTCAATAATATCATTAGGAACTTGTTGAAGATGTGTTGCCAATTTTCCCATAGGAAAGTTAATTGCTCCCCAGCCTGAGATGGTCGACTTTTGTCCCGCATAAGAGTTACCTGCATTTTTAAAAAAATTTGGATGAACAAACTGAGCAGTTAGATAAAGTAGTAAATGTGATTATATATTTATGTCTGCAATGGCTATAGCCAATCAAGACTGTTCGGCAGACAATGACAACACGTCATCTTATCTATATCTTCTGCATTCAATGATAAACATGTGGGATGGAAACCTTGTTCTGGGAGACAAACTGGCTGGACACCGGGACGGAATGTCAATGGTTTTCGAAGTCTTATTAGGGCAATGTCGTTTTTCAAGTAATATGGGTCGAAATGAGAATGGAACAGAATGGAATGCACCTCTCCATATACATGACTTGCTTCGCTGGTGCTGTTGATGTTTAAATCTCCAGCAACAATTCGGATGTTGGACACTGGAACTGGGTGGACACTGTCCCACAAGAAAAATTTATGTCACTCTATTACCACTGATATCTGATTATGCAGTCATATGTAGAATGAATATATTATATTATAGGACACCTCAAAAAGCAGTGAGCTGCTGTTAAGATTGAGTACTCGTTGACAATCGCCCCTCCGCATACATGAGCCTTTTTATCCTGGATGCTTATTTGCCAAGGAAATTCGTGTAGTTGGGCATCAGATCCGCGGATGATTCTGGCAACCGACTCCGTATTGTCTCTGATTTTCAAAGACCTCTGATTTTTCAATTTCTCGGACAGCAAATCCGATGGGCTATTCATGCAGAGTGTTTTATTTGGGTCCTGGGGGCCTGTCACAGCTTGGTGGGCTTGTTTTAAATATTCTTTGAAGTAAAGAGAATTAGTAGGTATTAGATATGCGTACAAAGTAGCTGAGATACTAGCTGGACACGTTAATCAATCTGGGAACTGTTATTAGGTATTATAGACAGGGTGCACAAGTCGATGACGCGATAGGTTAGGCGAAAGTCTCTCTTTCCTACTCAATCCCACGTAAAGCTAATTTATTCAAAAATCCTTCGACACGAAGGAATTTGGTAGAAAGTAGTTTAAATCGTCGAAAAGCATCCTCATAACATGAGGTTTATCAAAAAAGGCGTCAAAATAGTGTCCAAAATTTGGTTTGCTTATAAGCGTGAGAGGACAACTTGTTGGAAAATCTTTATGGGATTTTAGCATATGGATCATTTGTCTGCACGGTCCCAAAGTCCCAAAATCATGATCACGATCAGGTACCTATAGTGGGTACTCAACACAAATTTTAAAATTGTGCCGACGATAAATTAAATTGTACAACGAATCAAAGACTGATAAAACTCAATTTGTGTTAGGATTTGCATGTGGCACAACAGAAAAGCATTTCCTCTGTTCTGCACTTAAATTCTCGTTGCCTCTCAAAGGAAGAAAACAAAAATTACCGACGTAGAAAGCGTTGTCCACTGAAGAAGACAGCTGCAACTGTCCTGTCTCTTGTTCAACTTCTGGAATCGTGTTGTCTATCTCAGGAACTTCAGGCTCGGAGATGGCGTCTCCATCCGAAAATTGTTTTCCGCAATTGGGATAGTCTGAAAGATTAAATCAATGGATGCTCTTCCAGCATTAGCACTTTTCGAAATATCGTATTCTCCGACTCAGTTCGCCTTTTCGTATTTTTTTAATATTAGTAGTAGCTCCTCAAGGAGAGGAACGATTGCATTTCTTTCATGCACAGTTCCCTAGGGCGACTGCTAAATCGGGAATTTCAAAATTGTTGCTGCAGTACTTCATCATAATTTTGTGATACAATTTTGGTTACCTTTAATCCTCCTGGTATCGTCGCATTTCATCTGCGTTACTTTTATGTTCCATTTGTATTGCTCTCGTGAACTTTGGACAATTGAAAGAAGAGTCAGTGGGATGCGATGTCTTGAGTCCACAGGAACAATCGCTTTATAAGAGACAACATGCATTCTATGTGTATGTACTAATATCAATTGGCACTTTAATAAAATAGCCTAAATCTGAAAATATGCTGTACGGTAATTGTAATGCGTACAAACTAAAATATCACAAACAGCTATAATATTCATTTCTATTCATTTTGACAATATTTTGACATTATTGACAGTATGACTGCCACTTACTGCTGTAGCCCGTTAGTTCTCCGCACCGGGGAAACGCTGCTCCTTCCAAAGAGTTCATGATAAGAAACTGATCAATATTGCATAGACCTCGGTCTAAAGGTTTTGTGGTGTTGAACTCCTTAAAGTCCAGCCTGACAAAGGGTGTCAATCAAAATTAGATTACTTTGTGCACTACAGTCGGACAATGGCGAGATACCAACGGAGATAAATGGGAGAAAATGCAGTAAATTCTTAATGAGATGAATATTTTACCGAATGCCGCAAACGCCGGGCTGCACGACCACCTCATACTGGCATATTAAAGTTCCAACTGTGGGACCCGGGTAGTTGGGAGAGTGGTAATGAGATACGAGTTGTTTTGTTACTTCGTTGCACGTCTTTTCAACTGGATAATAATAGGAACAGAATATGCATTAAGGATTGACATCCTCTCCAACACCTGCCTTACTAGTAGGTAAGGTACGTACTATTCATGCAAAATTCATTTCTTGGTTGACAAATGCAACAAGAGATCTGTGCGATTGTGAATTGGCAATTAACTATTACTAATCCTGTTGTAGTCATATTATATTTGTACTTATGCTAAACATGAGCTTTATTGCATTTAGAATACCTAAATATTTAGTCGGCAGAACAAATTCAATTGCACCTAGCATATCTTACAATTTTACGCATAGAGATATTCTGCAAATAAAGCCAATTAATAAGACTTAGCCTTGGAAATGCCAACTGTACAGCCGTATCAATTTGGCCACCAATAAATTAGAATTTGAATTATTCTTACGGCTCCGGGGACGTGTCTATAAAATTCCTACTAGCCTTAGATATTTATGTTTCATCTTAAAATGCAAATTACTTTTCTTTCTAAATTGTGCTGCTGATGATAAGTAGGAGGAAAGTACACAGCCAAACTAATTTCAAATTATAATTTTTGAAAGTGGTTTTCTTAAAAATATAATGTATTCTTAGGCTTAATTTTTTCACGCATCCATTTAAATCCCTACTGAAGAATGTACATAACTTCGACCGTTCTATTGTGCATGCATATGGATAGCAATGCAAATAAATCCTACCGTTTAGCATTTTAACTTAAGAATTTAAGTTAGCCACACTGAAATATTTCAGCTTCCTTGCTAATTATTATAGCCCTAATATTATGCTGAAAGTGATATGACTAGACTTCTGTATAACTTGTAAATATTACCAGTTATATGTATTCTATGTTTAACTCTCTTCGAAGATTTGGCGCATGCATATCGACACTTAAATACTTGCTTTCACAAAAGCAAATAATGAAGGAGTTTCTGAAGTAAAAAAACTTTCTTATGCGTAAAAATGTGTTATTTCAGTTAAGACGTTTCCCAAGTTCTTACACACTATTAAATTCACGTTCTGCTTGGCAGCTATTATCGTGCAAATCTGTACAAAAATCGCTCATTTCTGGGCTTATTGATAAAAATACAGAAACCATTTGAATAGAATATTTTGCTCAGTCACTGCATTCAAACATATTCCGATATGTTAGGCCACATGACGAAACAATGAACAGACTATTATAATAAAATAATCATTCTGACCACATTTTAGTTAACTACAGCTCTGGAAATGAATGTAAAAGTGTAACAAAGTTTGAATGAATACTTCTCCAGGTGATGCAAGCCAGGCAACACAATAGAAATACAAAGGACTTACAGTCATTAATAGTAACGGAAAAGACTGTTACTTGAAATACGGTACTAACTTTACCATATTAACGGCAAGACTCAGACAACATTTGTTGTGAAACACAATCTCTTCTTTTTAGTCTCACCAGTGCAGTTGTATCTAATATAATATGACTAGGCACTACCTGCTATGAAAATCATTTCAAAACGATTTCGCGAAATATTATGTTTCGTCACACAACTGAGACTCCTAAAATTAGCAGTATTTTAAGAATACACGCATATTTGGAAATGCTATTGTGAATAATATTAGTATTGGATAAAGTGTGCTGAATATATATTTATATATTTCAGTGCCGCTGAAATAATTCTAAAAATGTCTTAAAATTTCGTACAACTACAGCAAACTCCATTTCCAGGGCAAATGCCTTTGGGCATTCCACCCAGACTGACACATGATGCTGGCTGGAGGCAAACCGTAGCACACGATGGATGTTGGTATTGAAATTGGTTGTCGTTGAAATGAGTATCACTACGAGAGTCTCTGTCCCGACCACGGAAATAGCCTCCTGCTCTCCCTCTACCTCCAGCCACCAGGGCAGGGTTGGGGTAACCAGGGCCCGGGTACACAATTGGGAAAACTAGGGACTCCGATTCCATCTCAGACTGTGACGAAAAAGAAAATGCCACAAAAGGAAGCAATCTGAAATAAAAAAAAAGATATGAGATTTTATTTTGTTTTGTCTGGATTGACATCCAAAGGGAGCTGAATACACATATTTATATATTTGAAAAGTTATTACAACGCAATGCTCCAAAATGACTTCCCCTTCATTTTTGTCCAGAAGAGATTCTCAGCATCCGGACAAGTATATCTGCAATAATAACTGAATCCTGTCAACAGATTCTCAGTTCCTACGTCGTCTATTTATACTTAAACGGTATCCGCAAATAGTTCAATGCAGATAATATACCTTTAAGCAAAACAACAAACGTTATCTTTGTTTTTGCAAAGTCGCAGATAACACTGAGTTAACTTGTACACAGTTGAGATGCAGATCTGTCGAAAGCTGAGCTAATTTGCCGTAAGTCTACTGATTCTTTTCACTTATTTAATGTTGCTATAAATTAAAGATAAACTGAGTAGCACCAACAAATATCATTGTGTTTGCAGTTTGTGTAGATATAATCAGGAAAAATTGTAGTTTGTTGTTGTGCGAAAGAAGCAAATTAAAACAACAAGCATGAAATCACTTGTTTTTCTTGAGATTTCTTGAGATTACTGTGCAGACTTGCAGCTGTACGCAGACACTTGTCACAGTCACTTTCCTAAGAATGCTTGCCTGTCTCATGAATGCAACTCGAACTGCACACTCAGCAAGTTTGTTGTTCTGGTCTGAACTATTTATTTTGGAATCGAAGTTTTATTTGTCCAAGTTTTCATTTTGCATGACAATAAACCTTCCGAAATTCCTGGGGATGTTGTGACATCCACAGCTCAGAGCTAATGAACAGCGTGAGACAAATAATTCCGAGCGTCAGGAATCTGAGTTAATGTCCTGCACAACGCGAGTCAACTTGACGAGAATGAAAACATTCTTCAAAGTATTTTACTTGGCACCGACAAGTATGCAGATAGACGACCCTACAGCATACGCGATTTATATGTTTTAACAAAGTGTTTATCTTTTACGAGTTTTACATAAATAATTATTCTAACGGACTGGTCAGTGTCAGTTCGAGCAGCAACTCCTTGTGATAGAGCTGGGACTGACTGACAAGGTAAATCTGACTTGCTATTTAGTATGCTTCTAGTAGGTATGCCATATAATAAAATGTGCTGTGCACTGCCAACTAGTCAATCTTAGTTTAGCTATGACAAGAATACGAATCAGCTCAGACTCACTCCACTGTATCTGTGTGTGCAAGTGTGCGAAATAATGAGCTGCTTTGTTTATACATAAATATGCAGAATAAAGGAAGGCGAAGTGATTGATCCCAATATCGATCCACTCTGTGCTGACTTAACTGACAGACCCGACCCCCCTCGGTGAGCAAGGTGTGATAAGTTCAATGATAAGACAGACTTCGTCTGACATCAAAGAAAGTTGGAGGGGCAGATTGATGACCAGAATATTTTTGTCAGTAATATTATGAGACAGACGGCAGAGAAGTTTAGTTGACGTACGTTCTGGGCTCAGGAGATCAGAGTGTTTACCAACAACAAGGTGGGTGAGCAAAAGAACCCTTTCGGCCAAAGGTTGTTGGGCTCACATCTATTCTATCTCTGCTTATTAGTTGATTGGGTCAGAGCAGAATGTGCGGCTACTGACTTAGCAGCGGATTTCGCAAGTGGCTGCATGAATGCGAAGGAAGTCTCACAACTCTCTGCATTTCTCTAGCATTTTGTGGCTGGGCATGTTAGCAGTTGACAGACGCTAATACAGGTTGGTTTCCCTTATCATTCCTAGTCCACCCAAGAGATAATCCAAGCTGACGTTAAAGACTTGATTTTGTTCTGTGCTCCGGTGGTAATAAATGAATTGCCATTTACTACATATATATACCATTACTAACGACTGTATATGCAAACACCAGATTCATGACATGACAGACCGAGCTCCGCACCTCCCGTTGTGACAGGTGGCCCATGATACGCCAATTGAAACGACTAACTGCAAGTGGCGGTGAAGGGGTCACGAGATTCATTAAAGCCACAACAATCGACTTATTATTCTGATAGTGTTTCTTTGCCTAAAAATAATAATACCATTTTCACGACCAAAAATTGTTTTCCGAGTCATATTTTCGTGCTATTGATGATGTGGAATTGGTTGGAGTTGTACTACCGCGTTGAGTGAGGATTTGCCGCGTTGGGTAAAGAGTTAAGAGGCTTATCTCAAGAAAAGTTGAATTTGGCCGAACATTGGACGGAAAATATTTATTTTTGTGATTGTTGCGATAACTAGAAAACCTTAGGCATCAATACTTGCTTGGTTTCGGAATTACAAATCTGTCCGGAGAATTGACCTGGAAATGCTCTCTATAGACGAAAGGTTTCTTTCTGTAATACAGGAATGCTATGAAAATGTTTTACACAAATTCCAGTAATTCACAGACAGCTTATAGCAAAAGGGATGTAACATAGATAGGACCAACCGTCGACAAGAAATGTTTTGCAGGTCAATGCTCCCTCAAGAGTAAATACGGATTGTGCCCTGAAAGATGCAAGAAGGGAGTTGGGCACACGCGAGATAGATCTCTGATGTTGCTCGGTCTCTAAGGTCGTGAAGTCCAAGGCATCTACTAAACATATTGGTTTCTGGGATTAGTACGAAAATTATGTATGTATTTTTGCAGGTTGCACGACAACTTTGTGCCGTGTGCCTTCATTAGTTGTCCTTCTGCCCTATATTACAGCGCCTTCGCTTCAGCTCTGCTTTGCCCTTCCTTGCCATTATTATCGCGGCAGTGGTCATGAATGCTCTTCCACTGACACATCCATAAGCACAATTAGTAGACGAGTAGCTTCAACTGGTTACCTACCAACTATTGTACTTTGCCCATTTACTTGTGCATGTACATAGCCACTGCTGGTATCAAACATACTCCTGTGTCTGCATGTTCCTTTAAACTCTTTATGCCTGACGTGACAGTCCACCAGCAATATTAGCTAACGATAATCTATGTGTGCTTGCAATTATCCAATTCCCTGCACTCTTCTCACAATCACTTATTCACGAGGACGGATGAGCAATGGCAATGACAATGTGTCACAACGACAAATTTATATCAACCTGCAAACAAAACATTTAGGTCTTCCTAAAAGTACTTTCCGGTGTTTGTGCTGTCGCTATCCTTGCCTGTTCGCAGAATGGAGGTGTGCATTGTATGTGCACTAACCATTCTGCTACTATCGAACACTTGTATCTCCCAATATACAATTCTGCATTTGGTGCAATATGGTATGGGATCCACAGAAATGATTTACAACTTGTACAACTTTGTGAAGTTATACAATGAGCTGGCACCTACTGCTCGGGTGGACACAGTGAATGCACTGAATAATGCATGGAAATGCAATTTCCCATAAATGCTCAGCCAATCACTTATATTTGTTGCACATTTTCCATCCAACCAGCAGGACGTGAAACCACCAAACAGTTAGAGAGTTGCTTTTTCTTCTTTTGAATACGACTGGATAGTTAAGTAATATACGAGGAGTGGAGGAGATGCTATTCAGGCAGCTAAACCCTATCGGTTATGGTACAGAGCTAACCGATCTGCCTTTTGTAAACAGTGTAATATTCATTGGTGTACCTTCCACACAACTAGCGATGATAACATTTCCTCCCAAGTATGTATAAGAGTATAAGTGCATGGGGAATTGCGAAAGGTGTATTAAATCTTCCGATTTTGTAAATCCATTTAGACTGAATGGCTTGGAGACCAAAATATGCAGGTCAACTTAGTGCCGTTTTTATTTTTCAGCCTTTGGTAATGCTGTACCTTTTCTCCCATCTCCGACTACTTACTCAATGTACTAGATTTTCATCTACCTCAAACAATTTTTCATCAATCTCAAAGCAATGTATACCGACTCCCTCCTCTTATTTTTCACCCATGTTCAATCTATGGGCATTCTACTTGTACGTTGTATGTTATAATTTCTAAAATTTCTAATTAAAACTTTATTGCCACAAGGTAGTTAATTTTTATGAGGGTTACGTGAATGTAGATACTTAGATTGCGAGTTGTATTATGATTTTTATTTGAGTAGTTGAGCACACATTGTGGACCTATTGCGTGGTCACAATCTGTATAGCATGGATTTGCGTGTCCTGTCAGGTCGGTCAAGTCGGTCATACAAAGTAGCTGCACGCCCGCAACATAATTACCCGACTGCCATAAAATATAGTCATACATAAATTATTCATCCGAAACAGCTGTTACCAGGTGGTAACTCACCACACATTTTCAAAAATACGGATAAGAAATTTATGTATGGCTATATTTTATGGCAGCCGGGTAATTATGTTGCGGGCTACTTTGTATGACCCACCTGACAGGACACGCAAATGCATGATCTGTGGTGACATTATGGGTGTTATATTTAGATAGCACTTTTGGTCCAATTTCCAAGAAGCATTTACCAAAGAGTATTCCATGGGCTTGGCTATACAAGACTTGATTAGCTCGATACAAGAGTTAAATATGCGGCCAGTCTAAACTCCAATTCTAATGTACCGTAGTATCATTGCTAAAAATTGGGCTGCCTTGCCAAGGGACATTGTAGTTATCCTCGAAGGTACCAAAGGTAATGTACGTACACCTACGAAATGCAAAATGTAGGCACACAATAGACTAACATAATGAACTAGATAACAATGTTTTCCATTGTGATTCGTTCCGTGTTCCTAATTAGTAGATTGTTGGATAGGAAATTGATCAATTTTCTGTGAAAACAGACGCAGAAAAGCAATTGGTCATTAAGATTCTGCTCATTACACGCCTTTATGGGTTCAAACCAATAATTTATTCGGTCAGGCAGAGTCTTAGTGCAGAAATACGTTCGAAAACAGTTCGTTTGTATATCTTTTGCTGTTATCTCCATGTCCGAGTAGCTCGGCACACTTATGCACTATAGTAGACACTGCCCATTACAATATGATCAAATGGTACTGAGTGACATTGAATGCTGAGCCAACATCACTCTGAATAGAAGACAAATAATTGTACACATGCACTACATGCATAAATAAGTAGCGTGGAAATGGAATGCAGGATAGCATAGCCAAATACATAAAAGGCACAACTCAGTTACCAACCTACGCCGGTCCATAGAATAAGGATATATTATTGGCTATATGGAATTTGGCAAAATTACAATGGCCCAACAAAACTTGGCTGGTGTTTATGGTCTATCAAAAGATAACAATAGTTCGGGGCCTAATCGAGGTCCACCAAACCAAAAGTGTAGCACCGTAAATTATATTTATGCTACTTTCAATGAACACAATGGTAGTTGGCTCGCATAGACCTATGAAGCATTTCATATTATGCAGTAGAATGTGAGGTAGAAAGTGTTGACAGACAGCTATAGACGAAATAAGGACAAACGACGATTGGCAATACTTAGCAGCTAGAAAAAATCATAATATTTCTATTCTCCTCTGACGATGCCATTCATGACAAAATCGTCGTGGCCAATATGCA
>JABASH010002821.1:0-18599 GCA_019776445.1 Tomocerus maximus | reverse complement strand
TATATAAGGGTGGAGAGAAATGCTTCAGTTTGTATATCATTTTCCTAGCAGACATCAAGGAAAATCATGTCACAGTACAATTCAATGTTACCATAAAGAATAGCCAGAGGAATCGTTATCAAATCGCAATCTTATTGAACTTTTGAATGAATATTCACATGCCGATTGTTGAGACAAACTTAGATGGCTATAGGTTTGGACAAATGACTATGACTCATTTCATTGAACCTGTACTGAATTTTAAGTAAATACATTGAGTAAAATACATTTCAGTGTATCATATGCACTGAATCATGTATTGCAATGTATAAGTACATGCTTTATGCACTATGTACAGTACATGACTCTATCTCGATCGATGCAAAATTAGGGACATGTCATGTGATTTGGTATCTGAAGTTATTATTAAAGGAAGTCAGCAGATATAAAATTTCTGATGACTTCCTTTCATATTATATTTTATGTTCTTTTCGGTCTTCATTAACGGCTCCTCGTGTCGTTTGTGTTTGTACATAAGCATCACATAAATTACTTGGCACTATGTAACTATAATATACTTATAACTTGAGCACTGGTTTAGGTATGCGTATTTTAGCTACAATAGTATAGTAACTACATTGGGATGCGACTTAGTGAATGGATGAGTTAGCAACCAATGCAATTCACCAATGCGAACATTAATTTTCGTATCAAAAACTTGATCGCCACATTCGCAATTGCTATCGTTAGGACTCTATACGGAACGGACTTTACTAAGCCTTGGTGTTCGATTTCAGTCGAGCCATTATTATTTTAAAGGAATTTGACTGCTGATGACTCATTTTAATTGCTTGCATGGTAGATATGGATTTTACAGCAAACATGCAGATCAAGTTACTCTTGCACTATCACGTATAGTAAAATAGACATTAATTTCAGAGGAAATGGTTATTGACCAAAGATATTACATATACCCCAGGATTTTTTTGGTGGATCTTTCTCACTGTCTGCCTCTTTTGAGTTTGGCAAAACTGAATGTGAATCTAAAACAGGATCAGGTTTCGTCTCTTCTTTTTTGACTTCGATTGACTTATCAACAGTTTTTCTAATTTTAGAACGAGCAGAGGGCGGATTTTTACCCAAGGAAATACTGTCGCTTTGAAAGGACATTTTTCCCTTACGAAAGTTTTCATCAGCCAGAGGATTCTGCAGTTTCCACATCTCAAAGTATTTTCCCCTATTTTTCAGCAATTCTCGATGAGTTCCCCTTTCCACGATTAGTCCTTCATCCATAACGCAAATGAGATCAGCTTTTTGAATAGACAACAATCGATGTGCAATGATGATGCATGTACTGTCCTGACGAGCCCGATCCAAACTGTCGACAATTATCTTCTCACTCTCTCTGTCCAGTTCACTTACTACATCGTGACATAACAAAATGCTCGGATCTCTTAAAAGTGCTCGTGCAATACAAATGCGTTGCTTGTGTCCCAGAGTTAGCACATCTTCTGCCATTCCTATTCGGGTGTTGTAGCCCTAGTGAAAATATTATCCCGATTTCAACCTCTCATTACCATCTTATCGTCAAACTATGAATATTCTAGATGTATATGTAATCAACATCAGGTCTGTCTAGGACATACATCGGATAGGCTCACTATAAAGTGATGGACATTCGCTCTTTTAGCTGCTTCAATCACATCTTTCATGGTAGCCTGGTAGGTATTATCCCCATATGCTATATTTTCGGCCACAGTAGTGTTAAAAAGTTGTGGAGCAGAATCGATCACCCCGAAATTTGAACGATATGAAGGGATATTTAAAGTCGTGATATTTACACCATCTAAGGTCTAAGAGAATTTCAATTCATGCCAACATAATCATTTGTCACAATAGTAAGAAAGTATCAATACCTCGCCTACTTCGATTAGTTGTTAACTACTTACAATAGCTCCACCAATGACATCATACAATCTGAGAAGAACTGATAGGTATGAACATTTTCCAGAGTCGGGAGAACCGACAATGGCCACTACAGATCCAGGTTCAATATTGACATCCACTCCCCTGAGTTGAGGCATATCCGATGAGTGCGGGTACCAAAAGTGAGCATCCTTCATATTAATTCCACCAGAACATTCAGTCTGTAATCCATTTAATGAACAAGGACAATAATAATTACTGTAAGTACAGCATTTTTAGTATACACTAGACACTACTATTACAACCATTATCAATATACAAAAAATAGTCACCACGATCTCTCCTCCACCATTTCTTAGTCCGGGTTCTCTGTCAAGCAAGGACATTATTTTTTCTCCTGATGTTACAGCCAGATCAAAGGTGGCTATTACTGAAAGATTTGAGCCGAGAGAAATGAGTCCAAATATTAAGATTTCCCCAATTCTGTACGAAATTATTTTATAAAATCAGTCTGTATAATGTATTTGCAAAATATTCGCACAGCTTAAAACAATAAAAAATATCCGTACTCTAACTTACGTTACAATATCTTCGTAAACCTCACCAACGTTAACAATTTCCTTCCCCCCTAAATACACGAACAATGAATAAGCCCAAAAGCAAGATGAATGGGCGAATGCAAATGTAATCACTCGAAAGATTATGTATCGATTTTTAGATCTGAAAATATCATTTGAAATGAATCAATAGCACATTGGGATCTATCTATAAAAAGACAAGGTTATAAAAATTATGAAAACTTACTTATGAACACGTTTTTGAATGAAATTCAGTCTGTCGATGAAATACGGTTCTAATTGAAGTGTCGCAACTATGTGAAGTTTGCTGAAAACTTCTAGAATCAAGCTAGACATTTGTTCTATATCTTTAGCAATTTTCTTTTCATGCAGCCTACTTAACCAACTTTCTAGAAGTGGAAATCCTAGAAAATAGAATTCGGAGTATTTTAAAATAATTTTAGTTTCATTTAATCAAATAACTGTACTATATGTATACTTTAATTTCTACCAATCATAATTGGAAACATTGCCACGACGTAACCAGTAAGATATCGGTTAAATATGCAACCGTAACCTATACTTGCTATAATGGTGACCAAGGATTGAATAAACGTTCCGTAAAAACTCGTCACTATCTGCCGATTTTTAAATAAACACATTCAGTGAGTTACTGGAATTTTGTATCAAGTATTCAACGAAAATTAACAGTTTTATGCACGTAAAATACTAATATAAAAGGCTAATGATATATTCTTCTTACATATTTCATTGAACCAACATCATGGTCTAAAATAGTTGAAAGAGATGTTACTGTGTTCTCAGAATCGTCAAAAAAGCATTTATCTTGTTGAAGTATAGATGAAAACAGCACATTCCTAAGTCGACGCATAATGTGATATCCCGCTAGATTGAGACATATATTCTGTGTAAATGCATAATAAATTGTAAATATAGGCATGATAATTAGAAATCACTCTCGAACACTAGCTTTTTAAATTACGAAACCCAATTAATTAATAATGTTCTATGCAATGTATTAATTAAATGCCAAATTATTACTGTTCTTACCTGAAATATGCTAGCTACGGCAAGAACTACACCTACTAATAAGAATCCCAACAACCACCAGTTTCCTATTTGGTCTTCTGCAAGGCGATTCTCAAAGTCACGGGTGCGATTTAAATTCATCCAGCCTTCAGGATGACTGAATCTCTTCAAATTATATAAAAGGCCAAAATAAACATAGTGACTAGGCAAAAATTACACACTTGAAAAATTCAGACATACTGTAATGATGCCACCAAACAGAATTCCATACACGGGAGTTGTCATTCCCATTATACACGAAGCAATAACACCCATAATTATCAATAATCTACTCTTAGAAACGAAGGCCATTATCTTCCAATATGTGTATGTGGTGGATTCAAATTCCTGTAAAACCGAATTTTGCATTTACAATTTTATTCTGTCTCAGTATCATGTCCTTATTTATGGAAAATATATTTCGATAATACATCTTCGGAATTTGTTGCATGGACATAGGCTTCTATTAAAGCAGCTTGTCTTTCTGAATCCCTCTGAATTTCCTCGATTGTAGGTTCTTCAATTTTCAGAATACTTTGCGTTCGTTTCGGATAAATGATTGGCTTGGAGGAAAGTTCGAAGTCGAAATCCTCTCTTCCCCGAAACTTTTGTTTCAGGCTTGCTTCTCGTTGAATTATGTACCTTCTTGTAATTTTCTCAACAGTAGGATCTAATGTTAGAATATTGTTGATTCTGTTTACCATCAGTGGCACTGTGTTGAAGGATCTTAAGTAGTTTGTAGCATATCTTTCTGTCACATCAAAAGGTTCCAAGCTCTTTTGGACTCTCCTGTGAGCCGCTGACGGACCATCAAATAGTCCTGAAGCTAATTGGCTGTAAGGCCCTTTGTTTTTCAGCAGGACTGCATGAGAGCCTTTTTCAACAACCTAAGTTCATTTAAATATTTGAAATACCATACTTATCTTTTAGACTTAACATGGAATTAACATTGTAATCACAAATATGAAACATACCCTTCCTCTTTTCAAAACGTAAATCACGTCTGAGTTGACAATTGTATGTAATCTGTGGGCTACTGTGATAACTGTACGATTTTTGCAAACTTGATCCAGTGTTTGCAAAACTATATTCTCACTGTGACTATCTAAAGCTGACGTTGGTTCGTCTAAAAGAAGAATTTTTGGATTCCGAATTAAGGCCCTTGCTACCGACACTCGTTGTCTCTGACTAGCAGTCAAAGTATTTCCGTCTATTCCAATTTTAGTTTGATAACCCTTGGAAGATAAAAATCATAGCTACAAATTATTGTACAAAGCAATTAACAGTATTGCAAATGGTAGGTTGGTATGCTCTTTTACGTCTTTGAGAGAAACTATAAAATCGTGCGCATTTGCTTTTTTGCATGCATCTTGAATTTCAAAAAATGAAGCATTTAACTTCCCCATTCGAATATTTTGCTCAATAGTATCATCAAAAAGACTTGGATCTTGCGAAACTATTCCAATATGGCTTCTTACCCAGTGAGTATTCAGAGTCTTTATGTCAACACCATCAATCTTCACCTAAGAACAAGGAATTAATAATTTTAAAAATTGTAACAATTGAATTAATATGGGATTTTATTCTAGTTTTCCTTACAAATCCACTATCAGGTAAAAATTCTTTAAGAAGCAAATTAAGTATTGTTGACTTTCCGGAGCCACTAGTGCCAACGATTCCTACTTTCATTCCTGGCTGAACAGATAGACTGAAACCATTCAAAACCTACATATAAAAGATCAGAGTTGCAATGGTTATTCAAGGATCAAGGGGTTTCGTGTATTCATGCAAATGGTTATATTTTTATAATAAATGTGTTTATATATATATTATTTGTTTTACGCCAGTTTTGTAAGTAGACTTGTAGGTGAAACAAACATCCTCAAAGTCTATTTTCCCAGACACAGGCTCTGTGGAAGCAAACCCGTCCTTTCCCATGCTGTCAATTTCTGAATCACTGTTAAAAATAATAACTCTATACTATACTCTGTACATAATTACATAACTATACAAAGTGTATTAAGGGTCAATAATGTTAAATACTACAATGAAGTCACCACAGTCGACTCTCAAAATAATTACGTGTCAATTATCCAGAATACATCCCGACCACACACAGTGGCAATTTTTATCGACATATAAAATGGAAACATAGGTCCATCATTCATCATGACGAAGAAAACGCACATAAAGATCTGTAAATTGGAAATCTGATGATGAAGCAGATGCTGCACACTGATATCCTAAAGTCACATTTTCGGTGAAATATTATAACTTACAATTACAACGTCTCCAGAGTCATATTCCTTAAATATATAGTCTCCTCCGCAAGTGAAGTCTTGAATTGTTCTAGCAAATCCATACCACAGGACAAGAGCAAACAACCAGAAGGTCAACATCCATTTTAGTCCAATAGCTAATGAAGTGACTATCATATTCCGATTAGTCGACTCCTCCAATTCTGCAATGGCTTCTCTATATTTTCTCGAAATCTTTTTTTGAGCATCGTATACAAATATAGTCTGGATATATGAAAATGCTTCTGTTGCCAATTCCCTGGCCCTTGCGTAACTCTTTTGCTCGGCTATGGATTGTTTAGCGTGTAACGAAGAAACCAACGACGAACAAAAAGATAGCAATGGAATTGCCGTACAAGCCACTAGAGTCAAAGCCCATCCGTGACAAATAGCCATGATAAGCGAGATTATGAACATAGAGTGTAAGCTGACGCCCATTGGAACACTTTCTCCAATTCCTTCCCTTATTCGACGTGTATTTCTGCAGAAATATTTTAAGTAATCATTACCTGTCCTCAAAAATGCTTTGTTGTGTCTTAGCAGAATTATTATATATAGTGATATATCGTACTCCATTATTTTGTTAGCAAAATCTCTGTCACCACGATTATTACTCCAGGATGAATCCTTCCTTAAAATTGCTTCAAAGTACGATAATTGCATTCTAGCTATCTAAAATTCATTACTTGCAGCGTTATTATATAATCAATACATTTTAAAAGTTATTTATCACCGAGTTATTAAATTGCCTTGAAATTCTCACTTGCTTTTCCGCAGGGAAATACCAACAAAAAAAGTACAATCCGGTGAGAATTGTGTAAATTGCAGCCAGAACAACATGCAGCGTGGCAAAATGGTATATAACATCCAAAATATTATGATGGTAATCTCTACAGCAATTTCATGGTACGGAAATCAGGATATGTAAATAATATTATTTATGGCGACCATTTCTATAGTACAAATTGACTATATCATAGTTTCATGAGAACTTACGAGACTGGTATAGTATGGTTGTAACCGCACTTTTTATAATACTCTTTACACCATCCGCCTTTGCAAGATCCTCTGTTAGTTCTAAGAGAAAAGTAGACCATTTTCCTTGTGAGGTTACCAAAAAGCCATATCATCAAAGGAATACAAATTCCACTTAAAATTGCAGCAATGAGTCCCGCCAATAACAGTATTTTTTCCTTCATTGTAGCAAAGCGAAACTGAAATAAAAATTACCGTACATGTCTAATTTTTAATTTGTAAATACTTAATACTTAATACCTACTACTTAATAATACCTAATGTAAATAGCTAACCGAATACCATTATGTGCATAGGAAACTAATTTTTTGTAGCATAGGATTGATATTATGACTGACAATTGAATTTTAATAATAATCATTGAAGAATTGGACTGACTAGACTGTATTATATTCTTCAAACTAATTATACTAGGTGTGTGCGTACCAAATTGAAATAATTGTAGGTTTTGCGTCGATGTTTTGTCCAATGCTTTATTGTATCGTCTGAGTCCATCTCAACAATTTTGTCTTCAGCTGTAGTGTCATTACCATTGCCCCCGGGTTTAACATCCATCCCACCACCCCCTTCTCCTGATGCTCCATTATTCGCAATACGTCCGCCAAGAGCTGAAAATCAGAAATTGCACATTGCATTATGTGATTATAGATATACCATATAGTACAACTGCATGAAATAAATGGTTCTAGACCTTATAAAACTTTAGCGATAGCCATTACTTATGTTGTTAATAAATTGTAAATTTAACCAGGATTACTAGGAACGGTGGACAAAAGGGAGACAACTTGATGTATATTCTCGTTTTTCTTACTTTTTGTCATATCAATTACTACTATCAATTACCACAAAAGCTTAACAAACACCCACGCAATGATACATTACAATACACTCGTGCTTAAGCAATGACTCATTTGGCGGTGCAACAGTCATGATAATAATATTATACGTAAATATATACTTATGTGTAAACTATGTGTTCAATATTACCAAAAACCAAAGTGTTAAATTGCAAATTCTATAGAAATCCATATTGTTATGTGGAACCTACTAATGATATTCCACCTGGACGCTCGTTGACATGTAAACGCGCTTAAAATCGCAGATGAAAATGTGAAATAAAAGAGGTTGACAAAGGAGCAAGGCTCATAGAGGAGCATCATAGAGGAGGATTGGATCCAATCAGAGCGTCAAAGTGGTGATGAGCCGTTGCAAGGAATGAGCCCGTTTTAAACCAAATGCAAATCAATTAAAATGAAGATATTTCATTGGAATATCGATGAGGAGACATTTATATAGACAAATACAGCAGATTGATAGCATATGTATACATGTTGATTAATAAAATAGCATCCTAATATAATCCCAGGGTTTCTGAAGTGAGGAAATTAGTCTTTTTCTCGTTTTATTTCCAGCAAGGAAGCTGGAATGTGTTGGTGTAGGTACATTGGAGATGAACGTAAGCTCACACAGGAATTTGATCCATGCACACGAAAGTGTTCCATAAATTTGTTGTAAGCCAAAGAATTTTTCCTAGGATTCTTAACCATAAGAGGTGTGATACCGTGGTCTGAGTTTTCTCCTTGCTCAGATACATTGATACGTTCGTTTTGTATCCTTTGAGTCATGTACATATTATAATACAATCCTTTTCCACCCATGAGGAATTCATCTTCGCCAACTTCGGCGATGTATCCATTGTTCATAACTACTATTAAATCAGCATTTCGAATCGCTTCTATAGAGTTGGACAATACTATTAGAGTTCGTCCCATTCTTGCATTAATTATGGCGTCTTGCATTAGCTTTGCGTTGTGGCTGTCCACTGCTGAAGTAAATCCATCTAATATCAGAATCTTGGGATCCCCTATTATGGCTCTAGCTAGAGAAATTCTTTGCTTTAAGGCATACATCGCCATATTATGGGGAAGATTATTCCATCTAGTTTGATAGTTCTGCAAATTATGTTGAAAATCATAGAACTGAACAAGGGCGACTTTAATGGTTATGATCTCAATTCGGTATTATTAGTATTGCTTACAAGAGGCAACTCCATTACGCTGTCATGAACGTGCGTTAATTTTGCTACAGCCACAATTTCATTATAAGACAAAACTTCAAAATTTTCGCCGAATGCAATGCTTTCTTCTATGGTCATATTCAGCAAGCCGCAATCGGTATTTTCTACCAAGCTTACTAGTTTTCGGATAGAACAAAGTCCCATGTGCTGTGCCATTTCATTACCAAAATACTATACAAAATATCCAATCATTTTATCGTCCTTTCCTCATTATTTATTTAAAATGGAAGACTTGTGCATCCACTTACAACGGCTCCTGATGATGGGTCATATAACCGTGAAATTATATTAGCTATGGTCGTCTTTCCGCTTCCATGTGGACCTTTATACATAAATGCTTAATATCAAATCGCAGCCTTGTGCAGATTGCAGATCTATGCTAATTACGTAGAACTTTAAAATGTAAGACAAGCTAGAATCTTTACAGCATACAAGGTTTCAAAGTTTCAATACGCACAAACACTAAATATATTTCCATAACTGATATAAATACTAAAAAGGTTAAAATTACAAACCTACTATAGCTACAAAAGTCTCTGGCAAAAACTCAACAGTTATTCCATGTAAAATTTGCTTTTCTTTTAGGACCGGATACTGAAAGGCAACGTCTTGTAAAATCACAGTTGGAGGTTGGTTATGTATCACACAGGTCTATTTTCAAGAGTATAGTTTATGCAGATGCATATACATATTTTAAAAAATCAAGATATATTATATTCTTCCGGGTAGGTACTTCCGGGTATATAAATTAATTCTTCCAGGTAGCAATAAAAAAATCGTGAATCGAGATTCTTTGCATGGACTATGAACACTTACATCGGGATTAGGATCAATGATAGAAGACTTTGAGTTCAAAATGGAATTAATTTTATCTAACGCAGTGCGGATTTTCTTACTGTTCGGAAAGCGTGATAATTGACGGGCCACCATAACGGTTCCAACTATAAGAAACCATCCTATTCTACATAATATACAGTACAGAAAGTAAGACATAATTTATACAGAAAGACACTTAACAGATAGATTGTAGAATTTTGAAATAAAGTTACAAAAGGGGACCTTAGCAAGTCATTAAAATCAGCATAGCCATCCTTCGTCGAAAATATATTTTTATTGCTAAAGCGTATGAGAAATGCCAGCATCAAGAAACGCAAAGGGTTAGCAACGGAGATCACAAGAATATTGCTCAAGTAATAAAACCTAAGACGAAATTACAGACTATAAAGTTTTATTTTAAATTAATTTTATTATAATCACGCAATGAATAGTAAGGACTAATTTACCATGATTTTCTTTTCAATCGATTCTTGTACTCCTCAATTACGCTATTTTCTAAATTTAGAGATGTAGCAGCTTTTATGTTGTTGATAATTTCAAAAGCTAACTGTATTCATTTCACAATTCGTTACATTCACTTGCATATATACAAATAGAAAAAACGTGAGTTGAAAGTGCGAACCTCATTTGCAGAAGCCAAATTAGAATTTAAAATATCTTCATGTGAAAAATATTGCTTCCTAGAAATATATGATACAAAAAATAGTACTGGAGTTGTGGCTGCTAAGATGCAAGCCTCTGGCCACAATAGAGGATTGATAACTATTGACCATATAGTGGCAGCAACAACCGCGGCAATACTCTGGAATGCCAGTCCGCAGCACAACATAACATTCTAAAAAAATCCAAAATTTTCAAGACATATATTAAGACATTGTACCGAGCAGAATAAAATAGTCAAAAAATATTCCATCTACTAGTCTATTTAGTATTACCTTTTCCACATCACTGGTATCGTGATATAGTATTTCGCTTAACACGCGAATGTCGTTCTCCGGTATATCAAACCATTGCATATCTTGTTCAAGCATTTTACCAAAAACATCGCATCTTAATTGAACGCAAAGTTTGTTGCCAGCAATTCCGAAAGCAACCATCTAATATGGTAAAATAAATATCGTAATGAATTTCATCGATTATAGTATTTTTTGCAGATTTTGAAGATCATAGTAGTTAGCGACAAAATATACCTGAATAAATGCTACAAAAGCAGATACTGCACCAATGTAAAGTAAAATAAAAGCATCCTGGATTTCGCTGGTGTGAGATGTTGTCTGCAGATGAGATTAATATTTACAGTAAAACGTGTTAGGCTATACTGCTACGATTCAATTAATATTCTGTTCTGATACGTAATGCTCGTTAATTATTTCGTTTTAAAAAATCTAAATATTTATGGAAATTAATTGGTATATCTACCAAAAGAATATCTCCAAAAACATATACTTGACATGGTATAGACACGCCTAAGAGTATTGATACTGCAATGCCCAAGAGAACAAGAGGGAAGACTTGTCTTTTTAGTATCAAAGAAAAAAAATCCAACCATTTCGCTACACCATTTCTTTCAACCTGAAATATTGATAAACTCGTACTCTATTTTGTATATTAAGGGGAAGTATAAATACAAATTACAATGAAAAACTGCTCAAATACTATACCCAGGATTCTTTCCTTTCTAAGTAATCATCCCAAAATATGAAGGAATCTTCCGAACAAATACTAATTGTATCAGGATTTTCATGGTAAAAATGACGCGAATGGCTACGACCACGATGTTCTTTTAGTCCTGATATTGTTTCATCCAAAACCCTAGAAAATACATGAAATTATAGCTACAACAAATAGCAAATTAATTTCATTATTTCACGAATGAGATAAGAATGGCATCTGTAGTAGTAATACTTTATACGTACTTTACTGCTTTAGAACGCATTTTAGAAGTTTTAATTTTTGATCGATGCATTCTCATTTTAGCTACGAATTAGAATACACCTCTGTTAAACACAACTGAATTTTCATTGTAATTAAATACGGTTAAGTATTATAATCTTACCACTTCTATGACTATTACTGCTGATTGAGCTGTAGGAATAAGATGTTGGCGTTTGGTTGACTTTTAGTCTTTCTGTGGAAATAGTATTATAGTACAACTGATGAAATCTCTATTCGAACAATATTTCTAGCACAACTATACAAAATGATTTACTGTGTAGATATTTATACCAGATAATGATAATCTAAATTTTGTCTTTTTTCTTTCAAAGCCCACAAATCCATAGCCAAACAAATCTACAGCTTTTGAATCCTCGTCTGCAATACCACGTCTCTGGCAAATGTAAATTCATAAGAATTCCGTAATTCAAACATATTTAGTCGGACAATTTTTAATGAACCAAAAAAGTAAATTATTAGAGCTTGCAGCTTGGTGAACACTTACTGCTTTTTTAAGAAACTCTTGTGGCACAGCTTTGCCTAGCCATTTTTCTGCCTTCTCCTTTTCAACTTGCATTCGCTCCAAATTGTATGAATATCTGTAAGCGGCTAGCTGTGACGGAAACTTTTTTCTAACAACCATACTGTCAATGTCTAAAAGCGGAATTTTATTAAAATCCTTTTTCTTTATACAAAATCATTTGAATATGCACATAGAATTTCAAATGAGATATACCTCCTACGTACAGACTGTTCCTTAGAATATCATGGTACATGCTACTTTGACTAAGTAATTTCTTGTGGGTACCTGACTCTGCAATCTAAACATTATATTGAATTAATATTTTACACATCATCTTCAATAAATACACCTTAACTTAACTAATAAGTTCTAACCTTTCCTTTCTCCATTACAAAGATGAAATCAGCTTTTTTAACCAGAGATGAGCATTTTGTACTAGTGACAATAATTGTTGCTTGCTCTCTTAATTTTTGCAGGACATTGTAAAGAACAGAATCAAAGTGGTCTTTGGGAACCGGCTGAGGATCGTCTATGAGTATTATTCGCGGACGATCGAGAAGTGCTCTCGCAAGACAAATAAGTCGTTTCTGATTATCAGTAAAAATGTTTCCTTTATGTCCCACTATAGTACTGTAACCCTGCAACAAAACGAGAATAAATCAAATGTAAATTCCAATGGTTTAGGCCGACCTAATGTAATACTAACCATGCAAATGAATAATATTTACATGATACAGGTCAATATTGACTGGATTGGACCATTGTATTTAACAAGCTAGACGAAATTATCATAATTTTGCAACTTTAAAATACATTTTTATGTAAGTTTCATTTCAATTTAGATACAGTAAAACTCAAAATTGTGATGTTTGAAAATCCATAATATGGCCAATACAAATTATTATAAGTTCATGTTCAGGTTCTTTACCCCTGTACGTTCATACCAGTACAATACATTATCTGATCTTAATTGTACAATTTGTTTTCTTACACGAGGAAGTTCCAAAATATCAGCATGCATTTCAACAATTTTACATGCTTCAAAAACATCTTGCATTTTTACATTCTTTGTGCCATATTTGATATTGTTCTCGACAGTAGCATTAAGCAGAATTGGATCTTGCATTATATAACAAATCTGTTTCCTCAGCCAATTAACATCTATAGCTTCAATATAGTTTCCATCCAACAAAATCTGTTAATGATGTAACAGAAACGGCTAGAATTCTTTTCGAATTAGCCAAACCAAAAAGAATGACAAATATATTGTGCCAAACCAAACCTGGCCTTCACAAGGGTCATAGAGGCGATCAATGAGTTTCAAAACAGTTGTCTTTCCACTTCCACTACCGCCCACAATAGCAATAATTTGTCCTGGATACATTGTCATTGATAGGTTTCTTACAGCCCAAACATTTGGTTCTCTCACATACCGGAAACCCACGTCAACAAATTCAATTCTTCCAATTGCAGCACATCGCGGGCAGAAACCTGGGAGAGCAGGGTTATTGATCCGTGGTACTCTGCCAAATTAAAGTCACTTAAGTGAGTTATTAAGACAAGAACCCTCAATATAATACCAAAGTAAATTAAAATATGTATAATATTATTATCTTTTACATGTCCATGACGAAATAAATTTCAGCAGCGATTTCTATGGCTTCCCTCGCGTCAAATATATATTTTGGAAGGTCTAATATACGAATAGCTACATAGAAAATAGTAACGAATGCCTATTTAAAAAAAAACGGATAATCAGTAAATACATTATTTACAAAAAATACGACGGCTGACAAGGGAGGGTCGTCATCGATTGCTCGCAGTTAGACAGATACCACAGTCTACTTTTCTGACTAATATTCAACTAAGGCATCTTGATTCAACTAATATTGGTATGCTGATTTCATTCGGAAATCAAAATTTTCCGAGATTTGTTCCAAACGAAAAAACTGAATTTACTCGGTTACTCGGCTAGATACCTAATAACTATATCTTTCTTTACTTAGTTTTCTTTCATTCCGGGCATTATTTTGGGAAGACAGAAGCCCACGAGTATTTGGCTGCATGTAGATCGAGAAAGATGCATGTATCCGAGTAAATTCGGTATATTCGGGTCAAACTTTCAAAATTTACGGTATCCTCGAGCGAATTCATTGCAACAACCCTTCCTCGTTGGTATAATATAGGATAATAATATGGAGAACTAACCAATACAACATAAATTGGGCTTCCCTTTAGTGTCCCATGTATTTGTTCCAACTCGAAGTATTTGTGACTGTGATGAGAATCCGCAATTCTTTTTGCTGTTTTACAAAGTGCATCTATATTTACTTCAATGGGTATCCACCAATCAACACAAAAGAAAGCACCGCAACCTGCTACAGATACAAAGGCTAAACATAGTGCGGAGAAAATGAGCCATCCTCTTTCCTTCCAACCAGGTCTTCCGAGAAGAAAAATATAATGTTGTAATAACTTCGATTCTCCTTGATATACTTTTGCCATCTTTATATTTGACAGAACCTCTTCTGCAAAAACATTTGCCACTGAATATTTTCGTTGAGACAACATATCAAGCTTTTTGTCAGCTATAGCTCCCATATAAACAGCAATCACCACAATAGGCACAACAGCTAATAAAGCCAATGTAAACTCCAGATTATGAAGCATACTCAGGACAATTAGAATACAAATCGAAGACACATCATTCACCCATCGACCAAGTGCTTCACCTATTCCTATTCTTATTTTAGTGATGGCTCTAGGGAAAAAAATAAAGCAAAATTGTTGATTGATAAAAAAAATCTGCATTGCAGTAGACGTGAGATACATTATAATATATTATTGGTACGCATTTTATTATTATGGTATCGCCGGTATCGGTTTACCCGTATGCCTGATACCATCTCTTTTCATTTATCCAATGAAACACAAGAGAGAAAAGACATAGTAATATGCAATTTCATTGATGGTAAAAGTGATACAAGTTTCTTATTGCAAGTATTATTATAATATGAACATTGATATGAACATAGAAAAATCATAATGGACTATGGACATGGTCCTTTGGTCATTATTTCACTATTAATTCAACTGTTCAGTGTTCAGCAGGAACAATAAGTTATGATAATGAAAACGCTAAAAAAAACCCACCAAAATATCAGATTCGACTTTCCGACAGACCAGACCAGATACAAATATATCCATGCGTCATTGTAATACACTACATATACTGCCTTTTAAAAACTATATACCTATTACTTTTTGTCTTAGGGAATAGTATAAATAGTACATGGAAACTGGAAACGTGGTCGGTCGGGATTGAGGTACATATTATGGTACGGATACATGATGGTTGCAGACAGATTCATGCAAAATGCATAGACAGTGTCATTTTAATTGAGATAGTAAAGAGTATAACTTAAACTTACTCCGATTTATCTCGAATGTAATAACGATTTACAAAGTAATCAAACCAAGATATATCCTTGATGACCAGGCTAGAAAATAACTTCAATCGTATAAATGTAATCTGTTAACATAAATCAAAATACAACAATTACTTAGAAAGTCGACCTTCATGTCAATAAAATATGTGTTGTACAGTACAAGTTGTCGTATTTTGTCATTAATTTTCATTTAGTACAATAATCACAGTATAATAAGTTAGATTGGACAAGGGACCTGATTATCAGCAGCTAATGACAAACACCCATGGGCAATATACCGAGAGACAGTTTCCAAAATGAAAGTTAGCACCGCATTGAAAAAGAATTGATTTATCACACCTTCCAATATTTCTTTCATTTTGTCCTTAGGACTATGTGCACATGAAAACGACAATAAAATCTCATTTAGTAACGTACACTTTTTAATAGATTCTCGAATAGGTTATAATAAAATTATCTTTTAATAGTACTGTATTGACGTACTGTAAGCATCTTGCATTTATGATGACGCTGTGTATCAATCCACATACTCTGTAGAAAATATTTACTTATATAAACTTACTACAACTATTGGCTATGATATATTATTGTTTTGGAGTAATATTATTATTATATAGATTATAATATTTGCATATTCGGTACTTGAGGGAGGATGTATAAGGAATAAATCACTTTTTTGAAAGTTTCAGTCATTATATAGCTAGTAGGATTCAGATTTCAGAATACCATAATAAAAAGCGAAAGTGGGTTAATTAATTAATTAGAAACATGGGAAATATCTTTTCATCATGACTCTTGAAAGCAAGACGGTAGAAATAAATATATCTGTGTATATATTTACATTGATTAAATATTACTCTCAGAACAGAACTCAGTTAATTCGCATTAATCATATTCGCCAAAATACCTATATTAGTCAAGAAGAATGTATATATATATAGAATGTATTCAAGATAGCGTCATTTTCAAATGTTACTCTGTGTCCCGTGTGCCGAAAGAAATCATCGAAATCATTAAAAATGTAGTAACGTAGTACATTTTTTAACAACTACTTACAATCACTATGGTATGGCTCCCTCCCCTTAGTCATTACCCACCCACTTAAATCTGCACAGCGGCCATAATATTGCAGCACAAAGACATAATTCCTTACAATCCAAAAAAAATTACGACGGGCCTGAGAAAAATGTGGGACTATGGGACCATATGGTCCCGGGAAGGAAGGTCCTTCCCGCCTGGGACCGTAGGTCCCGGGAAGGAAGGGAAGGAAGGTGTATCTTCCCGGGAAGGAAAGCAAGTAGTTTTCCTTTTTTTTTTTTGCTAATCGGGAAGCTTATTGGGAAATCGGGAAGCTTTTCTTCCCGGTCACGGGAAGGAAGCTGTTTCCCGGTGGGACCGGTCCCGGGAAACGTCAAGCTTCCCGGGAAGGAAGTTTTTTCCCGTTCCCGGAAAGAAATCATTTTTCTCAGGCCCGAATTACGAAATTTTCTAACTAAAATAAATTCTCCGCGGTTTGTATTCCGAGTCTGAGTATTTCAAAATTTTATTTCAGTACCTAATTATAAGGACATTTTGTGAGTGATTGCTGTCTCTGTAAGGCTACCACAATAAACAAATATCCAAAAAGCACTCAGACTAGACCAGTAACCAAATTGTGAAATATTATTTTTGGATCCTCGTTTGCCTTTCTACCTATAACAAGCTAAAACTTGATATTCAAAAAGTAAATAAATTTCGAAAATTATTATGTGTAATTTCCAAAATTTAAATACAATTAACTGCACTGCGAGTTTAAAAGCATTCGTACGTAGATGTCGCATTAGTATGACCGTTCTTAAGCATAGGCATTGATTGGTACTACCATGTACTATTTTAAAAAATGGTACCACATAGTGATACAGAATTCAGAATACGATGGAGTTAGGGGAAATTGGATGGAGTATAGTGTATGAATTATGTATAGAGTATAGTACCTTAAGAAATGCAATGAAATGAAAAATAAATACTTTCGTGACTTACGAATATAAAGTCCAGGCTATGAAACCACCATTAAGTACAGAAAATATTAGTCCGATTGCTATTAAAATTTTGTCCAAAATTGTTGCATATCGAAAGAGGGAAAAAAAATTTGTCTTCTTTCGTTTTGTAAAAGATGTAACTACATCTGCGATTTCCTTTTCTCTGTATACAAATCCACATAATACACATTAAAATAAAATAGCAAGGCAGGTATTACTTGTAGCACCAAGGCATAATACCAGATTAAAAAAAATAACTTACGGGTTATATGGAGGTAAATTGCTTAGCTCAATTTTTCTACGCTGTGATGCCCTGGAACTCCTGGAGCTGAGTGTACTGCGGCTGTATTTTCTCTGTACATCTCTGGCCAATGTAGCACCATCACCACGCGTTAGCATTTTACAAAGTAATCATCCAGATTGGTAAGTGCTCTAGAATTAATTGTAGCCGTATCTGAAAAAGTTAATGCTATGCTATGGGGTAGTTTAGAGTCTGACTGCCTGTTGCCCCCCAATTCCCCTTGTTGCACTACCCACGAAATAATTCTTTCTTTACGGCAGTTTCACCAAGGCAAATGGACTGTAGTCTTGGTAATGTGGGGCAAACGTAGGCCCGACAAAGATTTAAAGTTACAGATGGGGACCAACAATATGAAAACAACTATATGTATATTTTATTATTTTATTAAGGCTTTGGTGCATACGTTTTGGAAATCTCAGATGACTATCAAAATACACTTCTGCCATTTTCTGCATTTTTTTCAAAATCTCAAAAAATTCTTATCCGATTTCGTCATGAAGTACATATTTTGGAAAGGCAAACGCATTACCTTGAAATTTACAGTAGAATTTTACACTATTATATTATTTATGCACT
>JABASH010002820.1:0-18607 GCA_019776445.1 Tomocerus maximus | reverse complement strand
GTTATATACTTTTCAGTCGCAAGAATGTCGGCTAACTAAGAATGAAGGACTTCCGAGAACCTTTGGGCGTGAGAGGCTTCTTTGCTTATCCATTGAGGAGCGTCTTCCTGGTTGGGCCTGTATGCAGGTGTGGTACCCGTCCCTTATAATGCCCAGCCTGTATCAATCCGCACGAGACTTCAACTCACTTGCTAATATATTTAAATTTAAATTATTATTTTCTATCATCCAATATACTATAATATATAATTAAAGGTATTTCAAAAATATACATGGGTTCGAAATAGTATATAGACCATGGTTAAATCTATTTAATGGTTGTTTTTTCATCTCATTAATCCATTCTCCAGGTGCATAGATAACTCTTTTCTTAAAAATTTGACGGAAATTTGTGATGTCGTGGGAAGTACGATATTTTCAAGGGTCATTAAAATCCAAGACGCTTTTGTCGATGAAAGAATGTGGATTTTAAGCAATTATTTTGTGGGTGCCAATTAGAAGGCTTTACTGTGTGGGTACGCCATTTGTCATTACTACTAGTAGGTACAATCAAAAATACGAAATCTAAGTTGAAAGAAATATCTCAACTGTCGGTGCTTTCTCCAAGTATATTTGGGTTTTAAATTTAAGGCCACAGTGGCAAGCCATTTAGAAACTAAGCGTTCTCAACAGAAAGCCATCGATATGATATGTACAGCATGAAAAGTAAAAAGCATGAATTTTCTCAACACTGAAGAACTTGCAGGTTTCTCTGTTACACTATACGAGTTATCGGTGTACCAAAGTAAGTAAGTGTATTTACTCAAAGGTTTTTTTTTTATTGGTTATGGATGCGGAATGGTGAAATAATGAGCAACGCCATTTTCCCGAAGGAAGGTATCAATTTCTACAGTGGTTCATATCCATAATCTTTGACCTCGAAATTCCATCAATTCAATAGTGATGGTACGTGTCTTTCATTCACGTGTACAGATTTTTGGAAAAGATTTGCTCCTTGCATCATGAGTTGAAATCATTTGTTCTGAAAGACGACATTTTCTTACGTAGGTTTTCTAATGATCATCCGTCTCCTGTTACTTATCTCTATATTTAAGTGCCACGTAGATGTTACGAAATGTATGAAATGTAATATTTGCGCATGAATGTGACTATCTTTCTGACGCATTTTCTTCAAAATCAACGTGAACTGCACATGGAGATACATTTTTTGTATCTTTGATTCCACTAGTTTGGTATTGTCTAAAGACAATGGCAGATTTAATACTCATGTCATAACCCACCACCACACCACTTATATTTAACTCATCGCTTGACCACAAAATGCAGACGTCATACCAAGAGCAACTTTTATTATAAGATATAAATAAGCTCATATGTATAGATAATCTAACAGAATTTAGTGATAAATTGTAATTCTAACTCCGATATTCCATTCGTTATATAAAAGTTTGCGCGGATAGCCTTCTGCTTGGTTGGCTGCATGGCACCATGACATTTCTGTGGAAGAACACATTATTATTAGTAAGCGTAATTGATATTACCTTTAAGATAACTATAACACGATACCAAAGTAACATTTTGAGCATAAGCAAACTCTACTCTCTTACTCGGATGATAATATTCGGAAAACATTCATAGGCGTTTGTTCTAGGTTGCTATTGTCGCATATGACATCTCCCAAAGTTCGTCTTCGAATAGCCTGGAGTTGAACCGGTGAGAATGACGCCACTTGGCCATTATGCGTAAAAAAGAATCTGTCACCAAATCTTGTTTGTCGGAACTGCTTGGCCTAGATAATACGGGATGATAAAATAATTGATAGTTAATACCGACCGATTTATTTACGTCTGACCAGCTTGACGCTGCTGTTTGCTGAGTTCGCACAAAAATAGAAAAATGTAAATGATACGTATCTTTGCTACTATCTATTTTGTTCTATACAGCTGAAGAGATTAACAAACAACACAAGGATGAAAGATAACATTTATAACGGTTTTCCGAATACTTACTAGATAATACAATCCTACTATATTTTATACCAAATGAAGTTTTCAGCTGCCTTAAAATAATTAAGATATGATGCATGCAAGTCTTTGAAATACCTATTGAAAGAAATATCTAAATTTTCATCAAATGAAATTATAAATCATGTAATGATATAAAATACGCATTTCGAAATGACCGTTACCTTCAAACAGTTAAATATGGGACCAGATACTCCTCCAGGTACAGGTGTCTCTGCAATTCCAGCGGAAAATAAATCAATGTCCAACGGGGATGAATACAAAGGTATGAATTTTCTCCAAATAGCAGTTGGAATCTCGCGTGGTTTCGCCGACCATGTGGATAGTGGTGTAAGTCCGCATTCGATGCGATAGTCATTGTAAGGACTGATGCCGTGTTCTCTTCCTCTCTAAATTGAAATTCAAATTGTAATTTATTTTCAGGTCATCCAAGTTCTGTCTGGCCATCATAATACATAGCATTAAGATGCACTAAGAAAAGATGAGTAGGATGAATTACTTCTTCAATATTTTACAAGTATTTTCTCCATTGACTTGAATTCAACATATTTTGGCGCACATAGGTGTCTTATATCTTGTATTTCTGTAATGTCATACATGTTGTACATGTAGACTAACAAAGGTACTGTCAATCTTAGTCAAGTGAATGTCTAACCTGTAAGTTACGTGCTATTAAATCTCCTCCAAATTCCTCTGTTCTATTTTTGAGCAAATGATTTGTCAGATCTTCGGTGACAAATCTGTCATAAGTTTGTGCGTTTTGTATCATTAAGCCTCCTAGAATTAAGTTATAGCCATCTCCACCTTTTTGCTCCAACTGTAAATGAATCATCAAAACGTTATCATTGACATACGATAACATTACTAGAATTATTACGTTTATAAATTGGTATTTACATAAGTTAGGTATGAAGAAACAACGGCCTAGTTCTATTTAGGTAGTCGGTATAAAACAAAAATGATATCTAGACGAGGACTCAGGTCTTGCTCCTGAATAAACTAACCTGCTCAGACTCAAAGAAATTGTCTCTGACTCTGTATTGTCCTACTTCAGTAAGTCCTCTTTGAAGTCTCACTACTCCGTTAATCAAAGTGTGACCAAATCGGAATGCGGCTGTGGCAAAGGCGTGAAAGATGCTCGCGTCTGCCGATGGATCGTAGGATGAGTAAGTATTACTTAGTCCGAGCCCATATCTTTGCATGGTTGCGTTGCCAAGAACTATTGGAAGCCACTCACCATAAACAACATTTTGCCACTCCGCAATCGCAATGCGCCTAGGTATAACAAATTCACGAATATATATTTGTTACTTTCAATTTCAACTGTTTCAGCAAAAAGCCACATCACTCTACATGGAATTATGGGTCATGCAAATTATTTACTACTTATGTTCTATTAAATACCTGGATTCTTGGAATATTGTCTCATCGTTCCAACTTGGTCGCAAAGACTTAATCTCCGAAGCAATCCGGTTGTGTTCTCGCAGCCAAACTACGTCAACAAAATAAAATACGTTTGCAAAAAACCGATAGGAGTTGAAGCAATAAACCATAGCATGAATTTTCGAATCTAGTACACAAATGTTAACGAATTCCATTGTTCGAAATGATGAGTAAATAAAATAGTAAGAAGCTAGTCATAGAATTAGGAAGTTTGTATTTACAACCTATATATATTTCCATTCGAAGTAAATAGAACTTAATTGCCACTGGTATAAATGTTTAAATAATTAATTTTTTTAAAATAAATGTGTCATAAAAAAATTTCGCTTACGTGTGTGCATGACAGCCAATGCCGGCATTTCGTTTACTCGTTCATCACCAGCAAGAAATTTTCCTTTGAATTCGATTTTTGTGTTTGTTAAAGTTTCAACTTGAGAAACCGTGGGTAAAAATTTCGAATTGCCTTGGTTAATGCGCATCAGCCCTAAATATTAGAGCCATATTAACCTAAACTTCTAAGAATTTTGTAATTGAAATCACTATTCCTTGTTATTTAGAAGCTTAACAGGAATTTATTACTCTAAAGAGGAATTTTGTTTGATATTTACTGATATTATGGGCAAGATTTCATTGA
Source organism: Tomocerus maximus (assembly GCA_019776445.1). Taxonomy (NCBI): domain Eukaryota; kingdom Metazoa; phylum Arthropoda; class Collembola; order Entomobryomorpha; family Tomoceridae; genus Tomocerus; species Tomocerus maximus. The sequence continues at coordinate 14,506 of JABASH010002820.1, read as the reverse complement.
AAATCATTGTGCACACATATTTTTGTGTATCGAAGATAAATTAAGTAAGAGAATCAGATTATGGTGTAGGCAGTTGTAATCATCATAGCTATAGTAGTAATTATAGAACAGTAATAATATGTAACTTTATTTACCTCCTGAGAAGGCTCGGAGTTGCTCTGCTCTCTCGTTGTCGGAACCGTACACTTGAGACAAGTCTAAGTAAGCTGTGAGGATGTTGAATTGTTCTCTGATTCCCGTTAGTGCTGCAAAACCATATTAATACAAAATCAATGAACAGACCGAATATTCGAGGAATAAGATAAATTGCTGGGCCTTGATGATGTGGGTAGTACTTCTGGTACCACAAAACAAATATTATTATTCTTGTGAAATCATGATTAGAGGATCCGCTTAACTCTATTTGTGTGCAGCTGCAGCCGTAGCATTCACTTAATTTTGAACTTACTTGGGAAACAGTAAACAGTAGATCTAGTGAAGTCCATGCATGTCTGCGGACTGGACAATGTCGAATAAAATGGGTCGTCATTTGGAATGGTGATTGGTAAGCAGTCCACATAATTTTTGTCCGTCGTACAACATTTTCGATCTGGAATAGGTTGGTATTGATATTGGATTATATTATTAACTTGTTATATTAGGGAATACGTGAATTGATACCAGGGTATCTTAGTACTAGGTATATTAGCGTCCTATTCCTATAGATGCATCTGAGTAGAATCGGATTAACGGAAAATACGGGGTATCGTAAGATTCGTAAGGCCTAATTTTCCCTATCTGGTCTCCTTCGAAATTACCTGCACACTTAATGAGTACAAATATGTAGGAAATCTCCGTACCTGCTTCTGGTGTAAGAGTCAAGTCATGATCAATAAATTGACCCACTTGAGGTATCATATTTGTAATACTGGGGTCTGGATGTATCAGATCTGGATGCAGAGTGGAGCTTACACGTCGAACATTTGGCAGCTGCTTGTGTTCCCCTCTTGGTTCTCCAAAATCTAGGCAATACACAGATAAATACACACAAAATCAACAAGATGCATACAGGAAGAGAAACCACCATAGCACTATAAATTCTGTAAATGGCAATATGTTGTACACTGCTGAAGCTGGATCATGCTTTTGGTGGATTTCCATCTCAATTTCAAAATGATTAGGCTTAGCGTAATTACATACTGTCTGCATCATATGCAATATGAATACCTATGTGCCTCCATTACACATAGTGCATGAATTCATTATCAGTTAAAAAAGAAAATAAAAAGTAAGAGTTAGACAGATGTAAGTAAATATAGTTGTGTAAATAATTTGCACCGTCACATTCTACTGAATAACTAGCATTCTTGTAGCTGGTTCGTAATCGTAAAATGATTTTGTCCTTTATGTGTTTGAGTATTGCTAAATATATTTATGTGAAGCGTACTGTCACTGTAGGCAGCAGGTAACAACCGTTTGAAAGCAATTGGGGCTGAACCCCATTTTGGTCTGAATGGATTATTGCAGGTCCCATCGATAGTTCTGTATTTAAATTCTGGTTGACAAAATATCCGAGGATTACAAAGCTCTGTGTTTTCTATCCGTCTTCTTAGGAGTCTTAAAGCTCTTTCTCTCGGGACGCCACTCCTGTACGTATGCATGACACACTCACATTACATGACATATAATAATAATAGCTATCATTTAATGTTGTTGAGTTAGATTATTATCTACTGATAATCCAAACTAAAAATCATTTCTATCAATAATAATAATGGAAAGTACATTTATATTACCTTCTAACAAGAATTTCATAGGCTCTTAAATTTGTGTTGCTTTCTCTTCCAATCAATTCTGCAATCATCGGAAATTTTACATAAGATTTTTCTTTGTTCCGAGGAATTAAAGAGCGGGTTAGAGTGACATTTCGAGCAGGAGTTGTTAATATTTCGATGCTGGCTTCCTAGAAGAAAGGAAAATTATTTTTAGTATTTTGCGTGGGCAAGAAGTAGAATGACAAATCTTTAGTGTTAAATGCATACTTTTATGGCCTCATCAACCAAATTTAATTCAGCATTACTGAATTCGTTTTCCGCAACAATTTGGGAAGCACAGGAGCATGAAATTACGACCAGAAATCCAATAAACCTATGAAAAATAATTTTTTAACCAAAATTACATTATTTATCTGTAATTAAATCAAGTAAACGAACGACTAGTTTGGTACCTCATCTTAAGGTTGGAAAAGTGGTTTCGAAATATAAATTTGGGAGTTTCAGTTGCTGTTCCGTCCAGTAGATCTTTGACTTTAAATGACATTTCACTTTGTAAGGTTGTCGTTTATATACCACAGGTTAATTGATTCTGCATAATTTTAGCTAAACCACAAATAAATTCCAATCAAACGCTATTACGATCTAAGGTGCCATTATTTCCAGGAAGGCTGTATACAGACTTAATTGTTGTAGGTGGATACACGAAAGATTATTGTCCTATGAAGTCAGATTAAATATTGCAAATTCATTACATACTAGTTTACATAAGTAATTGTATTTCGGGCATGATCTCATGTCTGCAACAGTACGCAGTAGTCTCTGTAGACACGTCAATAACACTTAACAGTTGCTAATATAATGCAGAATTATTTGTGAATTAATGACAAAGGACACACTTGCTGCATAATGTTGAGTCCTCTATTCATGAACAGGAGTCTTCTATAAATGTGTGTAAACATTATAATCGCCCAAAATTTAGGATATCTAACTATGTGTGTGTATTTTTTACGTTTTGTAGGTAAAGATTTTATGTTTCTAAGTTAATAAAGCAACATTGTCGAGTACTCCGGTAAACCAAGTATACCTTTCAAGGAATTCTATTGAGCAAATACGCCCATAAAACTAAAAATACTTAAATGCATGAATCATTAAATAAAAAAGGATGCTTAAATGAACATAAAGATTTATCTTTGTTGTGCAATATCTGTCTACATTTACGCCCTATCTATGGATACTTACCTCGTACAGCGCCCCAATCAAAAGTCCTTAAAAGAAATGATTTTTTGACGATATGTTAACTGAATTCATTTTTGTTGGAAACTTGGCCATTGATGTTTTCATTATTACTTGTTTGCATATTTGTCAGTACCTATTATGTCTTAACTTTTCATTTATATATACACTAAGCTACTTATTTTCTTAATTCCCATATTACACATTCACCGTTCTTGATTCATTGTTGGTTCATGCTGTTAAACAAAAAGGCTTAAAGATAATTGTTTTAAATACTAATTATGTACTCATTTTCATTGTAGTTAGTATTTGCAAAAGCAAAAAAATACCGGCTGGTATAATGGAAATCCGTCAAACCATCAGTTTTGTAATGAGCAAAAGTTAATTATTTGATTAGCGTTATTCTGCACCCCGTTTTCTTTGTAGGCATGCATGTTTAATTAACGTTATAATTTGAATGAACAACTTACCCTTGTATTAGGAATTCTTAGTACATTATTATACCATCCAGAAATGATACATTTTGTTAACAAGTAATTTTATGTTTACATTATAAACAAAGACAGTTGGCTCGATCATGGCTCATTTGTATAGTATAGTTTAACAAAAAATATTGTGTAATTTCATTTACATTTCATGCCTGAAAAGCAATAGTGCCGTGGTCTGTTTCATTATGTGTATTATATGAAGTAACTATTTTTTCCAGCAATTTTGTGCATTTTAGTTCCGAGAAGAGCATCAGAACACTATGCCTGCTCATAATAGATAAAGAATTTTAGGAAGTATAATTGTAGTCAATTATTCACATTTTTATTTGATTGACGCAATTTTTTGTGGTAACATGTTTTGCAGGGTTGACTTAAGTCATCAGTCATATTGAACGAATATTTACTACAATACGTCAAATGCATTATATGACCAGAAATCATATTCATTTATTCCTATTACATTGCAAATGTGCAATTATGTGGTTAATTTACGCAGTGAAATTATTACGTTTTCACCTCAAAGAGGCTAAAGGTCACTAGAAATAATAAAGGGTTACCATATTCATTAGGAACGATAACGGGGGAATAATTAGACATTAGAAAAATCAATGAAACACTCAGTATTTGCTTCAATACTTTGTCCCTGTTTAAAGCAAACTTGTTAACCCACATTAAATCGCTCGGTAGTGTTTAAGTGCTTTATTTTTAATTTAATTTTATTTGTTACCATGCTTGGTTTACTGTAGGTACTTACTGATTTACTGCTAGTTCTGGGGCTTTTTTTGTAACTTAATATTATTTAGTCGAATTATTTAGTCAAATTTATGTATTTATGTCTGAGGCAGGAGAACAGTGTATCAAGTTTCGATATTTATTTCTGATGCAAATTGACAATCAAGTCATGAATTGAATTGAATGCATGAGGAAATTGACTTCAATGCATGAGGAAATTGACTTAAATGAATGAATAATTAATTCTCTAGTGTCTCTTATGTAAAATACACTTTATAAACACCAAAAGCGCCAGTAAAATTAAATAACATAGTCCTACTTCTTAATGAAAAGCATACCGCTGGGCCCTGTGTTCTTATTGTAAAAATAATCGTTTTTTAATACATGAAAATGTTTCTTCAGCTGGATACAATCTTGTATATTCCTTTCAAATGTAATTTTATGACAACCACCGGAATTATTCCGAAAAAATCCTTTAAATGATTGCACCTGAATATCATCAGAATTTTGTTATTTTGCTAATCACTTGCTATTTTCCTCATTCAAAATTTTGATCAATTTTAGTTGTATAATATATTAATAATGTATATTGGGATTTCTAGCATCCATGGCAGGTCGTCTTACTAGGTTTTCAACTGCTTATGAACAGACTTTTAAATATTTACGTTGTAAATAGTTACACTTAAAGATCGATAATACGAATCATAGGATGTATAATTTCCAAACAACTGTTAAACTGGATTGGTTTTGTGAATAAATGCTTTTTCATAAGGGGAATTAAAATGTGCACGTACGATATTTATTTTGACCGTTTCAGTAGGTACTCCTGCTAACATGGTTTAAAAGTTGCAAAAGTAGTAATGTACAAAACAATCTCAGGTTAACTACGATTCCCGATGCACCTAGTGTGCGATTTGATTGATTAAGTTTCATAAAATACGTTCCCGGTAAAAATAGAAGACAGTCACCTTCGGCCAAAGATTATTACATCCCCTATTAGTATTTCTCTAATGTGTGCATTTACTCTTTTCAAATTAAACAACACACATTATAACAAATCTAGGATGGATGCAATTATGATGTTCACAGCCCACAGCATTTCTTTTAATAGCCGTAGAGAAAGAAATCAATGTTTGCGGTTTGTGTCACTATATCAATGGGCCAAATGAGACGACCGAAGAAGTAATGTAGTCGTAGTCGTAAGTCGCAGCATAGGTCCAGTACAGCACAAATGATATTCAGAAACGATGAACCATGAAAGCATGTGGGCGGTAGGCAGCTTGGGACACAAGACCACATATATTATTGTTACCTATTATTAGTATAATGATACTGGACAGAATAAACTTGTCTGGAAATTAATTTTCCTCTTCTCTTATAACTACATGTTTCCCAAACGAAAGATTGATGTTATCTATATTCATATTCTTGAAAGAAAGGTGATATCTATAGTTTCATTCAGATGACATTTTACATATTAGAGAAAGAGGTGTGTCAATTACAAGTCTGTATCACAAACAAAAGTTTGCAAACTTTTATGTAATAGGTACTCCGTACAACTCTGCAGATAGAAATAAAATGTTTTGTAGCACGGCGCAGATGATGCTACTATGATTCAAATATATATATTTATTATTTATATCGATATATAGAATGTGCAAACAGTTTATGGTGACTATATGACTAAACTTGCCATTACCATGTAATGTAATACTTACTCGCAAATAAATATAACAATGTGATTGACTAGGAATGTACCTATGTGCATAGTGCTTTCAAGGATTCGTTCGTTTGCCTTGCTTTAAATTGGTATCTGCTAAAACGCATATCCTTATGCTTTATAGATTCAGCTATCAACAGGCAATTAAATAAAGCTATCTTCTCTCTATATATGCGTCTTCGACAGTTTTTGTATCACTTTCGCGAGGAACCACGTGTAATACTAATTCCAGTAGGTAAGCAAGCTTTAATGTAGCTGATCATAAGTATTCCTAAAAAGGTAATCACATTTTTCTGCAACCTTCAACGCAGTATAGGAACTTGAAAACTCAACTACTACTTTATGGTATGTATTTTTACTCTGCTGAATGAGCATATTATTACGCTTATTGGTAAAGAAGTAAAAAAAAGTCTTCGAAATGGCTGGTCAAGTCATAACTTAAAAAATTACGTCACAACTATATATAACCCCAGCCCACTTTGCTCACTTATATCTATGTGTAATAAAAAAACGATATTCAGGGACACAAGTGTCTTGTCACACTTTTAGTACTATCGACGTAATGATGTGAGCAACAAGCCACATAACACGGCATCCAGCATAGCAGCGTAATCAAGTAAAAGTAATGTGGTAAGTAAGTGCGTCTATTCTATTTCATGAAGCAATATACCACTTACTATATCCTAAATATTGACATTGAGGCTTTGCTATTAAGTTTTTGGTGGTTGTAAAACAAGCAAAGGTCAAGGCTTACTTCTAGGTAAAGTGTACTGCTTTGGTATACATAGTTACAAATAGAGACGATTCATCATGTCGAAATTACGTTTAGTATAGCCCCTATCCAAATTTAATTTCTTGCTTAGTTTTTTCTAAATGACAAAATGATCTTGGAAAAATATTTATAGTATAAATTCCATTCAAAAGTTACAATTTGATTATGAGCAGTGCGTTTAATTTCTATTTATGCTACTTGTATGCTTGCAAATTTCGTGTTACCGTTGCTAGCGATCCTTAGCTTTGCGCGTCAAATTAAAGAAAGTTAGCCTGCCAACAATTAACATGTTGTTGGTCATGCAATTAGATCACACAATTACACTATTTATGAGTCTAATAGAATAAAAACCGGTTCGTGAGCATAATCGTCAAGGAGTAATTTGTTGCTGAATTTATTTTGCATATATCAATAAAAATAAAGTAAAGTAGGGATGTATAACTAGGTAACACATGCCAACATATCATATATAGGCACACATACAACTTACAAGTACATAGTCACCATAATTCGTCTTATGAAAAACTAACAATAAGTAGAATGACATGGAATGGCACACTCAGCGCATTACCTCATTCACTACAGTACAGACACAAACTAGTACGTACCAGTGCTGACAATTATGTGCACACATAGACAGTAGGTACTCGTAACAATACATGGACGTACAAATAATGAATCTGATGTGATAGCTTCAGGCCAGTTGTTTAGACCCTTGGCACGTACGTATTTGCGAAAATAAGTTCATTAAATGAGGATGAAGTAGAAACACACGTGCTCAAAACTTATGAATGCGGTTGATTACATTTCTAGATTCATTTATACGTTATTTGAACAAAATGAACAGAATTACAATAATATGTTGGCTTGTCGTGTTCGCATTGGCAAATAATGAAAGTAAAATTTTGTGAGAGATCTGGCCGGTAGTGCAGACAGAGTACAGACAGAATTGGAATGAATGAGCAGTATGTACAGTTTTTCAAATAGGCCCATTCTTTCATGACATGTACATGACATATTACAAGAGTTGTAGTATAAGACTATTTAGCAATCACATTTTATGTTCAAAACAAGTACAAATTAACTATTCTACTGTCGTGGTTGTACTTTACTAATGCAGCTAAGGACGTTCGTTTTATCTACTAGTACCCCATTATCTATAAGCATCAGGTAATCAAGTCTCTAAACGGTACAAACTATAAAAATTACTGCTATTTGGTATCTATGTAGGTATTCGTATTACTTATTAATGAGTTGGCTTTGAGCATTCACTCAATGAGATCACGGAAAACGTCCGTTTGACTCCGGAATAGTGTAACAAATTACTAAACGTAAGTATAGTTGTAACTGCTAAGGTGTAACAACTGAACTGAACGACTATAATTGAGGGTAACTACTCAAACTACATACAGTTAATGGAAAGTAAGTTGCTAAACAATACACTATAGCGCTTACACAGCAATTTTAAACTAGTACACGTAAATTAAATGCTACACATGTAACGATGGAGGAACTACCGAGTAGACAATAGTAATAGAATAGATATTTTTAGGTTGATTTTATACTGTGACAAATATATTCAAAGAAAGACATTGTAATTAACAAAACAATAATTTTAGTAAACTAATAAGTAACTATCATAAATATTCCAGGTGAAGGAATATTGTGTACTTAACAAAGTATGTAACACAAAAGAAAGTCTTTATCATAAGATGGCTATCAAAATACATCATAAATTGCAAGTAGCAATTCAAATAGGTAATGTAAGGGAAATTCAAACAAATTATATAATTCATCTATTTATACATCAGAATTAGAATAGCTGACAATGGAAATAATAGCTTTATGTTGTTATAGTAGATTTTAGGCAACGCTTTGGCGGCCATTCACGTTGCTCATAGAGGATCGTGGAGGTAATTGTCTTCTCATAGGAATGATTTCACCATCATCCATCTCAGTTAAAGACTTTTCCTTGCCGCTAATAGAAACATCTCCACGGTGTTGAAAAGGCTGAAGAAGTTTCTTGAAATTTAGGGTATTTTCCCATTCGCCTTCTAACTTCTTCAGATCAGGATAAATGCCTCTGAAAAAGGCAATCATTGAGTAGACATTTTTTATGAAGAAAATCGACGTGTCAGATGCCCCGTACCAATTTTTCAAATAAAGTCGCACTCCACAGTAAGAAACATTAACGAGGAAAAAGTGAAGCACTTTGTACAGAACTTCTAGCGCCACTGGGTACGTTTTACCAAAATTGGACACCGTCAATTTGTACAGAGCAAGCGATGGTAGCATCAAATTGATGGAAGACAGAATTAAGATGAAGTTTTCAAAATCATACGGAATCAAAAGATGATTATCTCTCACCAGCAACAGGGAGAAAAATGTTGTCTGTAAAAATAAGAAAATTTTCACGTGAAATGAAATGAAATAGTAAAGCCCACGACATACTGCATGCATGCTCATACTATAAGTATTAAGTTTTAAGTAGTATTATCTCGGACAATAATAGTGCAACGCCTGACTATATACGTATCGCATTAGACAATGTCACACGGCATTGCACGATTTTCTATATAATATACATTCTTAAATTCATAATCATAACAGATTAAATATCTGAAGCGTTCCCATAAAATATTTCTTATATTCATAAAATCGTGTTTTAAATGGAATTTTGTTCGCCCTATATTTGGGATAGTTTACAATAAACTACATTGAAGTAGACCAGTTTAAAATTTAATATTAAAAATTCTATGTATTGGCTGAACATACCGTATCAAGAATTTCTATTGCGGTGCTGTAAGACACTGAGTTGATGTAGGCATTCCGTACAGGATCTTCATGAGAATCGTGATGAGCTTCAACCAGAAGGTAGAATATAATGGAACTAATGGCGATAGCGATCTTTAAAAGTGATGAACCAAAGATTTCTTCACTTGATAGGGTTTGGGGTATATCTGCTTTGACAAGAACCACTAACTTGGCGATCATTATTGTGCTGTAGACGATCCAGGCCATGTAACTTAGAGGAAGTTTAGAAACTTGGCCGAAGCACCCAAATGTCACCGGATGCACGCCATTCTGCTCTTCTTCACTTCCCTGACGGGAATTCGTTCTTGTGTTGGATATAAAACTACTGGAGTTACTGGCTGATGTCTGAAGCCGTTCTTTGCGCTTTATTTTGTGCTGATTTCGGTAGGCTAGGAACAGTGTGAACGAGAAAACTAGCAAACAGAAGAAATCTCCAAGAAACCAGAGAAAGGGAAGAGACGACTTGCTAAAGTACTTGATTATGAAGTAGTTAAAAATGACACTTTGCAACAGAAATACTGCAGACAAGAATATCGCATCCGCAAACCGGAAAATAGCATTTTTTGAACACAGCATCTTGGGGCTATTTTCGTACCATTAGGCGGATTAAAGTCACTTTGGCAGGTTTATTTTGTCGGAAACTTCTGCTTCTTTCCAGGCAATTCTTCAATTCTTCGAATTATAGATACAAGAGACATTCCTGTAACAAAAAATCGACATCAAATAAGTTTAAAAACACACACACTTAAGTTTCGTTTTCCATTGATTTATATCTGCACTAATAATATTATTTTACTATCAATAATACATAATTATTGAAAGAAATGGAGAATTGCTGCTTCATAACAACAGGTAAGAAATATGCTAATTCAAATTTCAGTATTTCTATGTGTACTACAGACAGGCGTCAGCAGATGAACGCCATAACTTTAAGGAATTGGTGAAATAATGTCTGAAACGAAAACCCAAATTTGCCTACGAAGATAATGCCAATGTCACTTGACAAAAACGCGACAATAATATAGGTTATACAACGGCATTGGATAAAATGTAAATCAAAAGTTAATATTTTCAATGTTCAAGAATGTCGCTTTTTTCATGTCTTTGTATTTTCTCACATACAATAATATGGGTTTTCATTTTAGTCAGTTTTGCTGCTTTGTTTTAACGTTTTTGCTAATGTAATAAGCTGTTTGCTGGGAACACAAGTTCTCATAGTACATACTACTTCAGTATTCAGGTCCTAAAAATTCCTTGTGAATATAGGTAATTAAACATTCCATGGGAGAGTAAAATAAATATGGGTTTAGTCTTTACACCAACGGGTATTAGCAGTTTAAAACTGATCAAATCTTTCTTGGGTTCACATAATCAAATAATATTAGTAGTAAATGATCTATTTGTAAATGGTAAACTCATGCAAGTCTACAAGTCCGTAGAGGCTGTATTGTGTGACATTGCAATTGCAATGGAAACGTGACGTGAGACTCGAGAGACCTTGTTGTCTACCTTGCACTGCGTTACTCTCTTTTTCTGTTAATTGTCTGTCAGTCAGTTCAGCATCAACAACTTTAGAATGCATGTTTTTCCTTCCGACATCCATATACTTAACGTCCTTATATATGTAGTCAATATTTCATTCTTCGCTTTATAATCCAACAATTATTGCTGGTAAGGTACACAAAAAATTAAAATACTAAGAGAGGAAGATGAATTAATTTTATTATACCTAGTTTAGTATTTCAAGGCAAAACTCAAACAAGGCAATACGTACTAAATAGCCATTTAATTCGTAAAACTATGGAACTAATTGATAAGGAACATTTTTCATGGTTTTCAATTTCAATACTTATATACCAGGATATCCCTTATGTATGATGTTACTATTGTAGTACAGTACAATTACCTAGTTAACGTAATCATAATACAAATGACAAATGAAATCCCAAACCCAACATTTTTCACATTCCACTGCACTACCTATACTACATCCTTTTACTACATATAGTAGTATTTTTATAATGAAAAGAAAAAGGGCAATTTTGTAACGTCATTTGGAATTTTACTGGTTTTAGGAAACCCCTCATAATTATTAGAAGGTCACTATTCATACCAATTTAAGTACAATTCCCAAATAATTGTCACTGAAATTCCTTTTGGCATGAGATTGCAATCAGAAACTTTCAACTATTTGGTTATATTTACTATACATTGTAGGCAGGTACTTAGACCTACTGATTTAACAACAAATATTCAATTGTACGGTTGACTGATCAAGTAGCTACTTGTTAATTCACTTATGTATTATCTTTGTTCTAACCTGTGGAATTTACAATTTACCGTCTATCCAAATTCCGGAAAAAGTGTCACTTATTGTTAACTCGCCGTACTTGGGGCACAACTGTACCTATTTCATATTGAAAAAATCACAAAAGTTTCTTTTTCCTTTACCTTCGATATTTTCGGCTTTTATTTTTAACAAACTTTGACTACACATTCGCATGAAAATCTGTTTTTCAAAAATACAAACTTCAACTAGCCGGTAAAACTGAGCTGTAACATGTGGAAGAACTACAGCAATGAAAATGTCTCATTCTAAAACTGATATTGACAATTATTGATTGAAGTTGGATGTATTTTTGTAATATATATTTACACGTCACAAACTAAATATATGGTACTGAACCAACAATTTCACTGATATTAGTGTTTAAACAAGTACAGAGGTGACTACATAATCCCACTGGTTTCCCAGAATGACAGGGCAGTTATTGAATTCAGTTACGCAAAAACGTCAGAACAATTTTGCAATCCAGCTATATTAACGACTGCGTCATATTATTTACCAATTGCTACCGATTGTCACTTAGCACAACACAGCTTATGACTTCAGTTCAGCGAGACGCATTAAAGTCTACGTCCTTAAGCGACGACTTTACCGCAATTTTCCTGACTTGTGTTTGTGGTGTAATTGGTCATACTCCACTCACTGACCTAAACGAAAACGAAACGACTTGAGACTTTACAAGCTAACGTCTATATATCTACAAAAATACGGAGAATTGAAATTATAATAGTCAGTTAGCTAATTCTAAATACAGCAGATAAAGATTACATCACAATCACAAAATATAAACTACAATTGCAGGATTGTAGGATGACAAGGCATTGTTATCGAAGCACTGATACCTAAATACCAAGTATGCTCGTCCGTGCTTGTGTGTGTCGGCACTACGTACTTAATCGTACCCTGTAATGGAAAAGAAACACGAATCTTTAAAGCATTTCCGTCCAGAGTCGAACTACACAAAAGTACAATAATGCCTATTGTCTGTAAGATACGTATTGCCGACAGTTGTTTTAATTGACCTTAGTTGAAACTGATTCTGCAAACATTATTACGTCTCTATGCTATGCTACCCACATTATATGGTATATGAATGCAAGATTATAAACTATGTAACGCTAAAAATATTCAAACTTTCTGACAGACGACTGCTGAAATAATTTTGTCTCGTTACCATTTTTATTTTTGTTAGTATTTTGAGTTAAAAATCATCAAGTCCCTAAATGGGCATAACTGAAGCTCAAACGTATAGCACGGCTAAACACAGAGCGAAATTAAGATTAAATCATGTCATGTCATGGCTACGAATACAATTGATTATATTATAATGAAAGCGCTATTATCTCTACCTAGCGTTTCGTGTCTTTGAATTACATCCAACTCGAGGTCTTCCTAACAGGCTTATTCTAGCACAAAATAAATCTCGCTTTGTCAGTGAGACCGATGAGAATATTGGTTGAGATAAGAAAGACTATTAAAATAAGACTTGTGCGTTGAATTCAATAACCCAGGCAGGAAGGACCCAGTGCAGAACAAACACAAAGACAGGTGCAGATCATGTGCCTTTTCAGTGTTGTTATATCGTAAAGTGACGCTAACTACTTGGGCAATTAGGTAAACATGACCAAGAGAATACCCTGATTAGTTCTGTCATAGTACAGTCGCACTGCAGACATTACTTTCGGACCAACTAACTAGTAATTATCATTATAAAGTAACAAGCATGTAATTAAAAAATGCAGAGACGTGCCGAGACAAATTCTATCTCATGTTAATTTAATTTCCTTCCCCAACATTTATTTAGAACACGAGTAATTGCTTAACATTTAATTACTTTCCTCTCTTGGTATTAAAAGAGTAAAAGTAATTGGACAATGCTAATTAACACAAACGACTCTTGTCAAACTCAATCAGCCGAGCCATGAAACAACTTTTTTGGATTTTAATTACTAAAAGTACACAGGGCAGACGCCACTGTGGATGGATGGAATAGGAATAATATCTCAGCACTTAAAATGCATTACAAGTAGCCAATTGTACCCATAAATAAGTAGGCATGATCGCATTTTGAATTTGAATAAATACGTAAAAATTTAGATGAGGATTTATCAATACTTATACATATTATTATACTCATGGACGAGTGAAACGTCCTGTGAGGCCTAAGTGAAGAACAATATAGCCAATTAAAAAGATAAGGACCTGGAAAAGTAATACCGACCCCAAAGTACATACATGGTATCAACAGATTTAATTTAATAGGGACAGACGCTGTCATTTTACACAGATTTCTTATTTAATTGAATTGAACGGTTTAAATAGAAATGCTAAGTAGCAGTATTACAATATAATGTAATCATTATTACCTTGATAACGCACGAAAATAATATTCTAACTGAGAAATATTATAGTAGACATGTATGACGAAGTGACGTAATGCTGTGATAAGTATAGAAATGTCACTATATCTTCGTAACTATGTATACAAGTGCAATACATAATTAGTGTACCTAGCTAGGTATGTATACGTGTGGAGTGCTGATATGTAAACACTAGGGCAGTTCATTTTTCGGCGATTATTTGCTAAAAAAGCGATTATTCCGCAAAAACATAATAATCGGTGCTACTACGCATGTGCAAGATTAT
>JABASH010002819.1:0-18607 GCA_019776445.1 Tomocerus maximus | reverse complement strand
CAAAAAAAATGTAAAATATAGATAGATTAATATAAATTGTTAGTAAAATAATATAAATCGTTAGTAAAATAATGTACAATAGTTTCTGTTACTGACAGAATTTAATGACAGATTCCATGACATGTAGAAAGGACAGAAAATACAGTTTTAATTTGGCTGAAAAGGGAAGGATAATAAATAATATGTCAGTTGTAAAGTGGAAAATAAATTTAATTATATTGTAAAAGTGAATATTTCGATAAGGCTGCACAATGCAGAGACAGGGAAGCTTGCATGTAATTACAATTTATTTGTGCGTATCTTTCTGTTGCCTCGACTTGGGCTCATTCCTGTCGATAGATCTCAAGCTCTACGATAGCTACGAAGACAAATAATACCTCAAAAATAGCTAACAATATTTGGGGGATCTTATAGAAAGGAATTTTTAAAATTCAATTTCTGTCTCTAACTACAAAGACTGTACGGCTAACGCAAAACAGATATCGATAACCCTTTCCATAAGATCTTTTGAAAATCACATGTTTTTGAATCCTTGTCGGATACTGTAGCTATATAGAACTGGAGATAAATGGTAATGAAATTTCGAAAATGAGCTAACAGGGGAATAGCGGAATGTTGTAAAGTGGGTGCAAGCTCCCCTTTTCTCATGGCGATTAGTACGGCACCTCGTTGAATTTGAGTTTTGGCAAACTCGTGACGGAACACCTTAATCGATTCTTATTCCATGAATTGGAACAATTATGCTGCAATCCTTATTAATGTTACAAAATGTTGCCGTTACTATCTTAAGAAATTATTTGTATAAGTATAATTTAGGAATAGCTGTCATGCAAAAGCATTATAAATTGCCACCACAGACAAAACTTGTACCTCTTGGGTCAAAAAGAAAGGTTGGAAGGCCGACCGAAGCCAAAAAAGCTTTGTTATTGTAACCATTGTTTAAATTGATACTTCAGTGTAAAAGTTCTATTTACCGAGTGTCTATTTAAGTTTGATTATTGTACTGACAAAGTAATTTTAATGCTTACCAACGCACTATTTAATCGACACATTTCATTGTTTTAATCCTAAAGTAATTAAAGCTATTTACATTATTATAATGACAAAATGCTATAAATTAATTCCAAATTTTTAATACCCCTATTATTAGTCCTATACTGCATGTAATTGAAACTTAAAACAGTTGTAAAATGATGTATACATTTTTAACTATACTAACCTGAATATCTAATTACAATTTTAATTTGTTTACATTGTTTTTAAACTGCTACAATTCTACTTACTAATTGTGCTGCACTATAATATGTAACTATAAAATCCTTTGAATACTCCTGTGACAGCATAATTATTATTTTGGTTAAAGTAAAGTTGACATTGGATAATGAACTCTTCCACTGTCCCATCGCTCGACCCAAAACCGATCTCGACGAAGCTATTAATCTCAAGCTAATTAACGAAAAGATTTAGCGGCACTACCGCCCAAGCCCTAATAGCCACTCACAGGCTATTTTTTAACATAAAAACTTGTGATGGCTGTGTGACAATAGGCACGGGTACTGGGTACTATATAGATGATAGAGAATGGAAGGGTGACATGGAAGCCCCAACCCGAGGATTAGAGAATGTGTGCAGGCAGAGGCCAATGGGCTAAAAAGGACTCAGGTATTTTGCTGATGCTGGATTCCCTTTTTCAAGTCCGCCGAAAATATCTTTTGGAAACTATTCCAGTATTACTAATTGGCTAAGTCTCCTTGAAACTTGCTTATCATTAGCATTGGGAATTGTTATGCGGATAGCCGTTTAATGTAACTTAAATGGTAATTCCAACCAGAAATAACCATCAACAAAAGATATTATTATAATCTTCCGTTTCGTTCATGAATGATCCTCGTTTACATTAGGTTGAGTCATTCTGTCTGAAAGCAGTTAAGAGATATCTACCATTAAGGATTCCTGGTTCCTCAATCCTCAGTTACTCTCGCAGATTCAACGAAGTCCCAATTCCCACTAATTTAACCCAAGTTGAAAAAGTCTCAAGTAAATATGAGATTCAGTTGCGTCATTTTCCTGTATTTTTACAGTTTGCAGCTAAACCAAGAATTTATTTATGGCTCAGTGTTACAATCACATTCAGATAATCATGTGATAGTAAATATTACTTCAGATTCAGATAATCATGAGATATTCAATGCTACATCAGATTTAGATTCCTTAAAAACGTTTACAATCCTTAATATCGGTTCCGAAGTGGCTGAAAATTCTTCAGTGTGTGTCCAAGCGGTAAGTTAAGCTAGAGAGAATTATCATTAGAAATCCCACTCACGAGATAATATAAAAAAGGATGAATTTCGTTGGATTTATTATACATACTCTTTCCCTCATCCTTTGTTAGCCCATAGAATATAAATAGTATTTGTTTAACAACATGAAGTGAATCCCTAGATATGGAGACACGGGGCCAGAATGCAATTGACCACGTTCCCAACCGATGAACACTATCCCAGGTTGACCGGCAACGAAGCAATAGGACAACTGACTTTGGTAAAAGATATAATCTTTCTACAAATAAGTTTTTATATATATACATATACCACATTTATGTAATAGGATTAATGGAAAATCGATTCTTATTTGTTGCTGAAGGATGGTATTATAGGCAGTCAGAGACTTGGGAAATATTTACGCTCACGATACGACAATTTCCTTGCGAAGAACTTTTCTTTAACCGAATTATATTTGTTAAGCTCTGAAACTCACAGAACAGTGATGACAGCCCTGGGTGTGGCACAAGGATTATTTCCAACTATTATTTCAAACTCTGAAAACGAGAGGGATTCATCTCCACTTTGGTATCCTGTTCCAGTGATGACTATTCCCAATACAATGGACAATGTACTGATAAATTAGTAATTCTTTTTACATTCTCTCTTTTTAGAACATTTAAATATTTTTGATTCGGATTTGTAAATTGATTTATTAGTATATCCTGCCATTGAGGGATTGTAAGAGACATTCTCAGATTTATGAACAATACAAAAATTCGTCGAAAATTAATACTGGCCATGCATTGGATCTCTACAGATATCTTTCCCTCCATAGTGGCAACCCTGTTGGAAATTTTGATGATGTTTATAATCTACACGACACCATTTTCACTATTCAGGTTTGGCATTTGTGACCCTGAGTAGATTAATTTTACATGAATGCCTTTGTTACGATATTGACTTTGATTTTGGATTGCAGCGTGATCTATTTCGGCTTCCTGTTCCTGACTGGGCGGCTTCTGTAGAGCATCAAATGTCCGATATAGCTCGATATGAATTCATAGGATTGGCTGATTCTTTTGAAATGATGAGATTTGCTGCAGGACCTTTACTGCACAAAATAGTATTCAATTTCAACTGCACTCTGGGTATTCACATTCAGACTTCCAATTCGGATGATAATTGTAAAGATACAAAAATGTACGGATTTTCTGCGCATGACACGACAATCGCACCTTTACTGTATCTATTTGGACATTATAATATCGACTCTCCTCAGTCTCCTCCGCCTTTTAATGCGCTATTACTGTTTGAATTGCACCAAAACGAAAATGAACATTTTATCCGGGTAAGTTGACCATTGAACGAAAGTGTCCCTTTTGACAAAGTATCTATCCCTCTTATATGCATAATATGATTATAATGCTATTGACATATTGACAATAGTTCTTTGTATATCCAGATATTCTATCGTCCTAAAAATGAAAAAGGAGAACACCCCATTAGAGAATTGTTGCTCAAATCTTGTGGAAATGTTCCATGTGAATTCAACAGGTTCCAAGAAATATACAAGGAATTCATTATTGACGACGCGACTTGGCAAAAATACTGTGATGATGTCACATCACCAATTATAAGCAACAGAAATATCTATGGAGCTCCCTCTGTGCATGGTAATGAATGACTGATGACGTGAAAAAGAATAACCTTTAAGTATAAACATCTTAAAAGTGACTGCATGTATTTATTATTTATAAATTGCGATTTTTATTATACCATTAAGATTACCTGATTTATACACTTGTACTAAAAGTGTCACATTTAAAGTATGCTCAACTTTGAGAGTCGTTAATGAAGGTCTTAATGAACCTTCTTTGACTTGTATGTGGTTATAGTTCAATTTTTTTACAGGTTGCATTATTATATGAGTAGCATTGCATGTTAGTGCTTTAGATGTTTCACCTATGAAATGACGTATAATTAGATGTCCCTATATGTATACTAGTGCATTATCTGTAGATACGCCCTGTCGGATGTGTTCGTATAAATTATAAATAAAATGACATTGTTCAATCAAATTGTGTAGATATATTTATATACATAGGTTAGTTACAACTATATAATAATGTTGTATATGTGATGCTATTAAAGGATTGTACACTTTCTACTGCACTATGTTGCATATTCAAAGCGAACCGTTGTGATTGGTGGATAAATACATTTGATTTTTATTTTGTTAAAGTTAGCACAAAAGGAGACGGTTGGAATGCACATGCACATCATGCCCAAAATAAAAGCAATGGACAAAGTAACCACACCCAGTTCTTTTTCGGTATTCTGCTCATATATCTAGCAAGCAATTTACTGTGGGATCTGTCTTGAAAAATCAACTTAACAACATCCTTCTCATCCTGAGGAGCAAAAAATGAACGCTTAGCCACGAACGAAGATTTTTTCCTCATTCAGGTAGATATTCATTCGTAACACATTTTATGTCCATAACATGACACAAGTAAGTATTCCAGCAGGAGAATTTAGGTTTTCACTTTTATTAGCAGTAAGTACCTTATTCGCAGATTTAGTGGTAGAAGTGTGTATAATTAAGTTTGCACTACATAGGTGATGTGAAAAGGTAGTTATGGAGGGAGTGGGGCTATAAACTTGTTTGTGTAACAGTATAACAATTACCTAATAATACGTAAGTTACCAGTATATATACTGTTTATGTCATTTCCTGCTCATACCAAGCAAATCTGATTCTATTTCAGTCAAAATACGCGTTTTAAGTGTTTCTGTAATAATTATATATGCTAAGGTATTACTTTTACGTGAGAGCTCTCTTATTGCTACCTGTAGATGGGTTATCTGTATACTCACACAAAACTGTTCTTTTTCAAGGTTAATACAACTGGGAGGTAACATGTCAGAAAATTTTTATGCAATAAATAATTCAGAGCCTTCCAGGTACTTATCAGTACAAAAGATAATACAATTATTACATAATAGAAAACTCGAGTTTATATGAAGGATAATAAAATAAAAAAATAACTAAACCATCCACCCACGCAAAACACATTAAGCAATGCAAAATACAACTTCAAGTCTAAAAATGTCCAAAATATAGTTAAGAAATTAGTTTTCTTTATACAAATCATGTCATTTTATTCTTCAAAAAGTCATTACTGGGGACATCCATAGCAAAAAAGTTCACTTTCTAATCTTATATTAAGCAAAAACCATACAGATATTAACATGTTAAGTGTTTTTAAGTGTTTTTAAGAGAGTGAGGAATAGAAGTCGGCTCAACACAATTCATTCACCAGTAGTAATGTCAATATAAGCCAAAATGATGTACAAGGTTCTTTAATGCATTTATCATAAGAAGTGGTGCAATAGTATTTTATGCGCAAAAAAGTCAAGCAAATTAAAAGTAACAGTTATTTCTCATTTCGATAACATATATAGGAACATAAATCTCCATTGTATGCGCATAAAGATTGTAAAGAAAAAATACATTGCGTACACAATGCAATAACTTCTGCTAATTATTAATTGACGTGCGTTCCAAAAAATCCAGAAATTGTAATTGTAACATGTGATTTGTCTTATCAGTGTAATTCTAATACATCCAAGTTTAAGGTTTATAATTGCGTCAATTTAAACATAGTATCTGATCAGCATTGAGAAATTGATTTCTTGTATGATATGAAAATAACCAAGACGTCAACGATCACTCTAATTCAGACTTGTGTAAGTATATTAATAGATGTAGGTATATTGCCATACAACTGTTATACTGAAGTGATTCGAGTGATTTCGTGAATACATTCATGTTAAATACTTATAAGCATATAAAATAGGCGATGTAGTCGATGTAAGTAGTAATGTCTCTCTTAAAATAGCATAATAATAATAATTAATTGTAGATTGTTAGTAAACATGATGCCTATCCTCTTCAGTCGATCAGAAAACACTCAATGCATTTGTACATACAATATCTACACCTGCAATTGTACATTTCACACGAAGCATATCTTCAGTTTTTCATATCTGTTAGCGATAATAAGTAAATTCAGGCAAAACGGACAAGATATTATATTGTGCGTCATGAATACAAGGAGAATTAGGATCATAAAACTATAGACCCTTACAAGTTCTTCAATTTTAATAGCACGTTATTCATGATGCTTGTATTTACTCATTACCGCTAACATATCGACTAAACTTATTGTGAGTTCTCTACAAAGAAGTCGACCTTGTCTCTGCTATCAGTTTTTCATTTATCTGGATGGTTCTTTACATTTCTTTTATAATTACACAGACTACTCACAATGCATAACGTTGTTGAGTTGGCGATAAGACTGGCTGACTTTATAGCAGTGCCTAATCACAATAGTGTGATATGCCACAATAATGTCTGCTTCTTTGAATTTTAGATGATATGTAAATTGCGAATTTTATCAGTTTAGTACTTTTACAGATATAAACACATGGCTCATGTAAAAGTATCCATGCACTTTCTTATCAAATGCAACATCTTAACATTTAGGTAGATTACAATTATATCAATTTTTCCTTAATGTATATATTCTTAACACTTCGATTGAGATTCAAGCCCATGAGCTAGGTATCATATTTTATTACTGTATATTGCAAGCTGAGAGAAGCTAGACATAGGATTACTAAGTAGCATACCTGTTTAATATCAATAGCTATGCTGGTCAGGATTACAATTTTGACTCCTACGTAAATGATCGTACGACGACAATAGCGATACATCGAAGATGAAAAATGACGTCGCATTTTCTTAAGGTTAAGGTTTTTTCTATTTAGCAACGCTTGGATGTATTATAATTCTTATCAGACACAATAAATGAAATAGAAACATACAAGTCAACTGAAGCCAACAGGAACGAACCACGCCAGAGAAGACCAGACTTGGTCAGACCACGCCATAATAAAATCTCTCATGTTGTGTATGCTAAATGAATTGTCTATAACGCGATATCGTCTTTGTATATTTGTATTTGCATATTAAAAAGTGTGCCATTTTCTCAATAGCTCAGCTTGTCTGCATATATTTCTATATTCTCGACCAGTCTCAAGTTTAACCCGGAAATCTCCCACGAGAATGAATGGTGATTTTTATTTCCTAAATATTCTATAGGCAAACTGACGAGCATTGGATTGCTCTTTTACTTGCGCAGTACTACTTACTACATAAGACAAGATTAAGAAAATCATCAGTAACTTCACATATGAGTACTATAAAACTACTATAAACAAAGAATAAGTCATATAGCATATTGAATATATTTATGTAGTCTGTAATAAATGCATAAAGGAAGATGTAGGATCAACAAGAAAAGTGTTGGGTATCCAGTATGCAAACCAATAGCCTATTTGATGAAGAATTTCTGGTGTATGTCAAGTAAGCATATAAGATAAGCCAAAAGAAATTAATTGTTACTCTGTGAGAACGTTGGATGTATTTACGCAGGTAGTATGCTAACTACCTAAACTTCAAGAGATGGCTATCGCTAAGAATTACATTATTAATGTGGAGGAATATTTTATGTTACATTATTAGCCATGCGAATCGAACGAAATCAACGTGTCCGTATTGTATTTGTAGGTATATTCAAGACAATGTTCAAGACACGTTCAAGACAACTCCACATGGTAATCGAGCCATGTGCTTTGTTCCTCAGTTTTTTGTCACTCCGAGTTAACAGACTTCGACCCGACTATAAAAGCTCACACCTCTGGCGTCTCATACTCATTCTAAGCTTTTCATATCAACCTTTACATTTGCTTTTATCCAAATTTCGGCTTTAGCCAAACAAAACCAAACAATCATCATGATTGCCAAGATCGTAAGTTTCCTTCCCAAATTACATTTCTTAGTAAATTCAAAACCCAATCGTATATGGACAATCAAAATATAATCAAAAATTTCTTAAAATTTCAGGCTGTCCTTTTCGCCGTCCTCGCCGTGGCTTCCGCTGGAGTCCTTACCGCTCCTGCTTCCACCATTGCCATTGCCCACCCAGCTCAAGTTCTTTCTTATGCTGCCCCTGTAAGATCTAAAATTCATGACTCTGTTTAAAAATATTAATATCTTGCAATGACCTAGTAATGAAATGACATTAAAATACTTGTTAATTTCTTTACAGGCTCCAATTGCCGTTGCTGCTGCCCCAGTAGCTATTCCAGCCCCAGTAGCTTACACCACTGGAGTTAAGGTTCAACACGTTTACCAACCAGGTAATTACATTATTGCCCAACAGAAAAAATCATATTCAAATTTGACTGACCTTGTCTAACCGTAATTTACCATATTTTACGTTTCCAGTTGAACAACACGGATACCAAATCGCTTATTAAACCTTCTGAAGTCGTTGATTCCAGTTAGACCTTGAATAAAGTTACACTTTCCATTTTTAATTCAATTTGAATATGTTATGTTACTTGGGAAAGTTAAACACTTTCATTTGCTCACAACCATGCCAGATAAAAACGCACTTTTAAAATACCTGACATAGATATACTCGTTGCAAAATTGTTTAGATTACTTCTAATGAATCGTTTATATTCTCACTTAGCCAAAATATGTATTCATTCAATTGGTTAATAAATAAATATTGTTTTTGTTACCATTCATTATGAAACACAGAAGAACATCATTTTCTACACTCTTTCATACAACTAAAACCCCGTGATTATGTTCGCACAAATAATCCATGAATCATGATACAATGACACAACTTGTTTTATTTGGGAAGCATCATGGCTTTTAAGATTGGCTAACCAACTTCTAGGAATTTCTAATGGAATAACTATGCCATACGCTTTCAGTTTGTTTCACTTCGCGATGAGTTCTAGTTCTATCTTAATCACATATCAATCACAAAACGCTATTTTACAAAGGCAAACTTTCAGATCGAAAGTGCTATGTAGTAGTTGGTCATGAAGTTCAAGATTTTAAGTTTTCATCTTTTCTCACTTCATTTTTGCATCTGAATTTTTTATGGATTTTCGTTGCTCATATTGAATTAACTATCTAAAGTTGGATGAAAAAATTACAATATGTGTAAATTGCTAAAAATACGGCCATACCATATAATTTCTACTTATGGCTAAAAATCAAATTATAAAAACAGGTTAAACATTTTCTTGAAAGAAGTATTTACTTCCATTCCAGCATAACGATTTATTATTTAAATAAAAACATCCACATGTTACACACAATACAATACCAAATTAGTTTAAGGACCCATTACCATGAACCGTAAACCTCAAACGATGTGCAACAGCAATAAAGCACTGCTCATAAACACTAGATAAATTTTTCCCATACCATCACATTAATATTTAATTCGTAGTAATACTTTAGATATCTAAATACACATTTATGTTTCGGTGATACATGACAATTTAGGATACAATACAGTACAGTGTACATACTTAGTACATAGATATATATCCAATTACAATATGATAATTACTCTCTGTGCATTATAAAGCTAAACATAACTAAAAAATGATGTACCAAATGTTTACTTAAGTACACTACAGACATTATTCGATTAGATTCTAGTGGATTTTTAGGTAACAAAATGCTAAATGTGAATAGTAAAGCTAATTTTTACTTATAAACAACATTTTTTATGTAATTATACTAAATCTGAATTACTTTTTGAGCTAATGCGTGCTTTAATTCTTCAACATGAGCAATTAAGCTGCCATAACCTGTTAGAAACTTAATTAGGTATGAATAGTTCACAAATATTCAATACAAAGATTGTAAAGTACAAATTGAGACACATAGTTATTTTCTTATATACGGAAATTTTGTACAATTTTTAAATGCACCCCTTAATTTCTTTACGAATTCCTACTCCCAGCACCTTTTCTGTATCTTAGCACACACATCATCTTAAGCCAGATATTCATAAGTACCATCTACATTCGTGTAAATGTAGCAAATATCATTTTTAAACTGAATTTTACTTACACTACGTAATACATAAGTTACAGAATGTTAAAGTAAATACTCCCCCTTAACAATTACATGAATGATAATTGTCTATCGATGATCACAATGACATGCTTAATTTACTACACTCACTTATCAAGCCTAGTGCTTATATAAAAACAAATCATAGTGTAACTTTTAAATAACTTTGGAATTTATTATACAAAATCAGAGTAAGTATAAATAAATGAAACACAAACCATTCCAACTCAACAAAAAATCATAAACAAGTCGCATTCTTTTTACAGTAATGTTTACAAAGTTTATATACACAGATACATTACCAGAAGATTTAAATCACCACAAATGTTGTGCTACTGAACACTGTGAACACTGAAGCCTATATTATTTACAACCTGGCTCATTTATTTATTTATGCTAAGCCAATCCTGCAGTTCACAAAACAATTTTATTATTATCTGTATCTCATATTATGCATAAAATTACCATAATTTTGAAAAAGCTCAGCTTTTACGTTAGTACTGTCTACATTATTACTACCCATATTATTTAGGTGTAATTAAACACTTTAAAAGCTGAGAATAGACAATGTACCTGAAATGATTGTTAATTTTTAAACTATTGGGCCAGAATACACAATTGACTACTTTACTGACAATAATGTCAACAGAATTTGACAATGGGATAAATTGATATTGATGTTAAGTAGTAAACGAATGAGCAATATGTCTGCCACCACAGAAAGGTTTTAGATATCTTATGTACATTAGAAATATTTCTGTTTTGCGTGATAGCTAAAGTACATGTGTAATTTAAACAAGCACGTTTTTACAATTTACAAATTACTGTGCATAGATTCTATTTGTTCTTTATATCATATAGATTGTATTATTGTATCTATGTTTAGAGCTAATAAATATACCAACCATGCATAAAACATCTTGCAGTCATAGATTCAGTAATTTATGTAAACTACAAACTTACGATATCCATTAGTATAATATTCTTGTATAAGTTTATAATTCTGTATTATTACCACCATCAATTTCATTTATGGACTTACTGCATCTTGTGTATCTAACTTTTGAAAAGGAAACTAATGAACACCAAGGCCTGCATGATGACCTTACACAATATTCAAAACACTTGAATGACCAGAACACGTTTATATGTATGTAGTATGATTGATTATTGATATAGTACAGACTTGTTAAATCACTACTCACATAACAAGTAACTAGGATATACTATGATTGTACTTGACTGTAAAGGGCATGTATGGACTATCATGTACTACTGGAAAATTAGTCATTGCACAGCAAAAGACTGCAACAGCCAACAGTAAAGAAACATTGTAAAACAAACTATATTCAAAAATTAACTTCCATAGATAATATAAAATCCCACCATGATTAAAGATTTCCCTTTGGATATTCCATTCATGCTACGAAATTAGAAAAGTTGAGCAATGTATGTACGTATATCATTTGTTTTAAAGTCTAAGACAGGGTAAGGATACTTTGAGGTATCGATTTTCCCTGATAAAGCCTGGAATTTTTTTTCTGTCCATTGGACCTTTGTACTCGTTCAAGCTAACGTCACGTCCATATAATTTCTTCTTGGCGTATGCTACCGCAGAATTCGTGAGCTGATTGCATAATTCCGTTTTCAAAGAGATCAAATCCATTCGTTCCACTAATCTTGTTAGAGAACCGTCCGTCATCTGCAAAATATTAACAAACAAGCATTTAATTTAAGTACAATGCAGATTTCAGATTAATATTTTGTGTTTGCATGCTTCAGTTTTAGTATTACTCCGTAAGAAGAGATGTATAATTTCCTCAGATTTCTGCAACACATGATTCCCAGAATGATGGACACATCTGTGATTTTGGGAGCACTAATATCGAGTCGTCTTAATCCTTTGAATAATTTGATAACATTTGAAATCAAGATTAAATTGTATTCAACACTGGCTACAACAACATTACTATTATCAATATAATTTGGTAAATATCTTGATAAAAAAAATTTATTAATTACTTGTCAAAAGTCCAATGTGTTGTCCCTGTCTGAAAACATCTGGATCGATGTAGTCAAATGAATCTTCTCGCTGAATTACTCTATACGCATTAGGATGGATTCCAGTGATCCCCTGATCGGTGAAAATCCCTCGGACGATTTCTAATTCTTCTAGGAAGAGACAGTTTGCAAAAAGCAGCTCCAGACCTTCGTCAGTTAACTTTTCCAGCCTCAATTCCACCAAATTGGGTAAATACTTCGTAACTTTCGCAACTGCGCTTGGTGCGCATTGGCTTCCCATATCGTCGTAGACTTTCAGCGAGAGAAGTCCATGGGGCTTCTCAGAATTTAAATTTTCCAACAAGACGCTTCTGGAGAAATAAATGCGTGACAAAGTTAGACTCTTGAGCATTGGAATATTTTCCAGAAACTTGAGCGATCCATGAAATGAGTGGAGGTGAACACTTGTTAGTCTTTCAAATTGATTGCAATAAGGGAAATGAATATTTCGTTTAGATTTGATTGCGTCGAAATACTTGATAGATAAAGTTTTTACTGATTTTCTAAGGCTATACAGCAATTTATTGACGTTTGCTAACTTCACTTTTGATTCTAGCTCTAAATTCAAATTTTCAAGAGGCAGTTTTTTCAATGTGAGCCTTCTGATTTGCTCATTTGATAGTCTTAATGGAATATTGATATTTTTAAGTTTTTCCAGGCGTATTTCTACATCTGAGAAAAATGTTTCCAGAATATCTAGTAACCACGTTGGATGTGGTTCCAGGATTTCAAGGAAATCTTCGATGCAATCTTCTTTTCCAGCCTGCATGTGTTGATTGCAGATGTAAACTATATCTTCAATATTTAATAGAGAGTAGTTTGACTTTGGAACAGAAATCTCTTCCAAATTAGGCATAATGTGAATTAGATCTCTAATCAGGAGTCTCGGCTCCCCTTCTTCCATCATTTCGAAGTTCAGCAGAAGTTTCTTCACTTTGGGTAGCGGTGGGATTTTTTCGTCTTCCAAACGGTTCGGAAATAATCCATGAGTCAGTTTAAAGAGATCGACGATACCCAAGGAGAAAAATTCCAAGTTAGGAACATACCGATACAGAATGCATAACAAATCTGAACGTGGTAACCCAATTTGTCCAACGAGTTCCAAACTTCTTATGTAGTATCCAAAGTCTTGAAGAAAGTCACTAAATGGTCCAGATAGCCCTTGTACTCTGACGCGGAAATGGTCGCAAAAATCTTTTCTGCTTTCCATTTCTTGATGGTAAGCTGTAATTCTTCGATTCTGATCGAAATCCACGTACATCTTCTTTCTGAGATGTTTAGTTGCCTCTTCGTTCCATTGTTTACAAACTCTCCGGTGATTTTTCAAGTCTTTATACGAAGAATAGCTTAGTATTTCATAAATTATCTACAAATCATCAAATAAAATTAATTTAACTAAAACCTAAAACCCATAAATGTCAAATACGGTTGTAAATATATCGGCAATAATATTTTCTATTTATATTTTTCCTCGTTACACTTATGTACTCACCGACGGAATGAAGATACACGAATGCGGTGTAGGAGGTGATTGAATAGGCGGAGGTGGAACCGGAATGCGTTCGTACTCGTAGTAGTTGTATTGATCCATAACAATGTCCAGCAACAGTCCCTGGAGACCCGAAAGGAGCAACAAGTTTTTTCAGCCTTGTTCAATTATTCAGCAGACAGATTCAGATATTATTCTGCAAGTAAAAAAATCGAACTGTATGCACAGAAAGTCATAAATTATGAATTAACATCTGAAACACAGACGAGGATAAAAACTAACCATATCCAATACATAAACATATGCTGGGTATAAAATTTTAACTGCTAATAATAAGTGCTTGTTAAATAAACTGTAAGTGAAGGTACCTGTTTTCTCTCGGTGGTCTGCAAGAAAACAGATATTTTACAGTAGCCAAATTATTTAGTCCCGATTTTTCAAATATAATTTCGACCTATATTTTCAGAGATATTTTTTCTCCATATTAAATATTAAGACCAAAGTAAACCTGACAGCATAAACCTGACAGCACCTGCTGCCTTTGAATGATGAAAATCACATTATTTCACGTTTTCACAGAAAGTAAATAGTGAATAAAAAAGTCATAAAACTCTGTTCATTCTATCACTATTGATCACATCACACACAGCTAAGATAGGTAATTTAGAAACATTTATTTGAAAGCTATAAAAATATCTTGTATAAAATGAAAATTTTCTTAAATAAAGTAAACGTGTACACCATACTTTACTTCCGTGTATGTCCGTGTGCTGTGTACATCCACCTTGCAGTATATATGTTACGTCGTAATCAATCTATCACACTGACATCACACAAGTTCTGCTTATGCAGATACTATTTGGTAAGGTAAGATATCTTTCCTAGCAAATCACCTATTCTATATCATGCAGTATAGAAACGTATAGGGAGCAGTGATGTGTAAGACAATAATTGAGTGTAATATAGCAAATTATACTATTGTATACTCTAGTATAGTAGAACGAGAACATAAAACACAATAGGAGAAACACAACTATAATGAAAATGTAAATATGTAGGTAATTTTTAAACTCTCGCTACCGACACGGAGGCTAGAGTCATATAATCATATAAGGATTCTTCTGCTTGTTGCATGCACTGCTTGTGTATTCGTTTCGTTTGGGTCATATTATGAGTTGCCCTAAATGAACGTGTTTTGTTCAGAGATATTCATGAAGTCCATAGACATTAGCATTTACGTATTGTTATCTGATGTGACTGTTTTTGCTTATTGTACAGTAATGACATTATAACGTGATGCTATATGTATTTCAGTTCTTTTGAGTGCTACGTAAGCACTTATCTGACGATAACCTAAGCACTTGGTATTTAAAACTATGGATAATCAACCATTTATTTTCCTTTGCACAAAAAACAAAGGCCTGCACATTATTTTCTTTGCATAAAGGCACTACTACTTAGTCTAAGTAGGATTTGACAGAAACACTTAAACTCACTGGTCTCTAATAATAAAATAAACTCTTATCTTCTTTTCCTTATGCATGTGTTAGTAGCTGTGTCCAATTTGTGTTTGGAGTTTATCTCAACAGCACAACGAAACCAAGATAAATTTAGCTGAATGCTTATCTTAAGCGTTTAACTCACTGTTTACGCCGTACTAGGTAGTAAATATACGAACATCAAACTAACCACTAGCACCAGTTAAAAGTAAAGTGCTATCTGTCTCTTCACCACAAATAGCCTTAAGGTTCACGAGTTGGAATCTCTCCCCTGCCAAGTTATATTATGATGTATAAAACATTAGGTAAACAGTCAAGATAACGGCAAAAAATCTACATTTACATTGATTGGCAAGTTGGGATGTAAATGATGTGCATAGTGAATATAGTGACACTCGCCAATGCTCAAGGCAGGATAAATGAAACTTTTTTCCTTCTTTTGTTCAGGCAGTGGTGTTACTAATGTGTAGAATCTTATATTTATACACTTAAAATGCTAACGGATATACTAGTGACCATTTACAATGCACATTTTAATAATAGGTTATAAATATTGTGTATTATTGTATATGAACATGTTACCTGCGGATGTAAATTGTACCTCTGGCTATTGTTAACATTTTTAGCAAGGATTTTAGCAAACTTGGTTAAAAATGGACGCTTGCTCTTGATCCTACTCCAAGCGTTTTATTAATGACTAATTATTGCAATTCGTTGCAAGTTAAAAGTAATACACAAGATAACAGTTGCAAATAATTTTACCTTCAACGAGCCTGCCTAGAAAAAGTAAAAATGGTTTTTGTATACCTAAATGAATAGTTTTTTGCAGTGTCCCTGTAGAATGGATTCCATGCTCCTTTGCTCACACACATGCATGAGCACATACAATAATAGTAAAATGTATTATTGTTAGTCGTTTTGAGTTTTGTACTGCTCACCCAATGAGGGAGACATGAGAACTCACATTAATTCACTTCTCACAAGACACTCTCACGTAGTGCTAATTGAACGGGAGTGCATCCAGTGAAGCCGTGAGATACGTAGTGAAATGAATTTTGGTTTTGCTGTGTTTACGGAATATCCTATTGTTTTCTCACACATGTATATTGTGATGTATATTGCTTCGAATTACGATATTTCGTATACTAATAAATTCCTATGTGAATTTTAGCTTAGTACAGATAGGAGAATACTTTTAATGGAGTTGTATGTGAAATAATGTGTTAAACTTACCGAAATGGTATTATTTCTTGGAAATGTGGCAGTAAAAAAGTAGAGCAAGTTTGCGCTGTCATTTCTTAGTGTATTAGAATAGTAATATTGTTAAGTACATTATAATAGAATGCAATTATAATATAAAAGCAATATATTTCGGCAGTATCTTATGTAAACACGTATTAAACCAGAGACACAGAAACACGGACTAAGCGGCACAACTGACTTGACTACTTGACTGAATTTTTGCGTGAGGGAGTGTTTAGTTTGTCTTGCATGGTTTGCTACGTTATACATCACGATTAGTTATGCTCGTCAACTATACATACGAAGACAGCCTATATAAAATTGGAGATAGTACACAAACACATATGTAGCTATTACTACCACACTAACACGGAAAATACAGAGATATTGATGGCATTGGTAATAAGGTTAATTCTATAGAGACTCTATCGAATGTCATGTAAGAACGCAACGCTTTAAATTATTTACCAGGATTAAGTTCCATTACGTTCTGCTACGTCCTGAGTTTCTATGCATAATGGTCTT
Source organism: Tomocerus maximus (assembly GCA_019776445.1). Lineage (NCBI taxonomy): Eukaryota > Metazoa > Arthropoda > Collembola > Entomobryomorpha > Tomoceridae > Tomocerus > Tomocerus maximus. Next base: position 1,507 of record JABASH010002819.1, on the reverse strand, counting down.
GTTACAATAACACACTTCCTACCAACCCGGCTTTTTCACTCCATGAAGCATTCTACATATATTCATAGTATTCATGTATGTCTCCAGTTTATGTAGCTATTAAAATTTCATTTCATCTTTCACTAGAACTATTTCATAAACCTTTCGCAATGGACTTGTACTCGACAGACTACAATTACACCCACCTATATATTTCTCAATGTCTGTGGAACGTGGCTGTGCCAAATGGATAAGTATCGAATTTTACTTGTCCAGTTTAGTTCTTTCGTCTTGTCAGACCAATAAAGCAGACTAGACTATGTCCTTTACTCATATGTATGCAAACACCAGGGCTTCACCCACCTTTTATTGATTTCCGGCTATGACACACTTTCATTATTGACATTCAACTTCCTTCCCTACCTATCTTGTGTATTTTTACATACATAATAATAACTCCCAGCTACAATTCTTTTTGCTTGATAATGCGACTCTTACCTCCGTGCACCTCACGCTCATGAAATTAACGCATGTCAAAAGCAAAGATGACTTATCCGTGTCTTTTCCTAGTACTACAATAATTATTTATGTATGTGTAAGTTAATAACATTACAGCGATGTTAATTATTCATTGTCAGAATTGCAATTTGCTATATCTTAAAAATATTTAAGACACGCATGAACCTATTTTCGATAATGGTTTACTTAATTAATGAATATTATGAAAAATATTGATTTGGAAGTGGAAGTCGATAGAAAGTAGCAATTACATTAATTAGTGCATGAAATATTAACACTACATAAAGTAGTTACTTTTGTTAATGTCAGCCATAGATAGACGCCCTGATAGGTCGTCAACAGAGTTCTATGTGTCATTCCAGTAGCTTACAAGTTCTGCAGATAATTTGTAATTATCACTTGCACTAACCTGAATCATCAATCCAAGCTTATGTGGCATTACACTCATCAATTATATATAGTTTTGGTATAAACCATAAGGATATAAAAGGGCAATATTTGGCTAAATATCTCTGATGCCTTTAGTCACCTATGGTTTGCAATAAAAATTGCATATTTCCATTATTTAGCTGGGAGGGGAGGTTGCTGTGAGTAAATATCGGTAACGCAAACACAATTATGATCTGAGATAAGCATTTGAGCCGGCACTTATGGAACCTGGCTATCTAACGTAAAATCGTGCACTACATGTTCAATATGCGAACAGCCTTTACATGTAACGTGCAAATATAGCCCAATAATAATAATGCACACGTGTATATTTACTATGGATGCTTCTTACATTATATATTTACAGTGTTAGGTAGCTGTTTTGTACTAATATAAGAGTAGATATACACAAATATAAATATTACCAGGAAAATTGGCCTTTATCAATTTATGCATTTATTTATTAAGTTTCTACTGTTACTATTACTATACATAAATATGCATTAGACAGATGCACGTAATAATATTGAGAAATTAAGAGTATTTATTAAAACATTCACATCACTGACTTACTAAATAC
>JABASH010002818.1:0-18612 GCA_019776445.1 Tomocerus maximus | reverse complement strand
GTATGAGGTTTCTGTAGTGTACTAGTATACTTAGTACTGACATTGAGTGTACTGTATCTCTGTATTAATGAATAGATAGAGAATATAAAGGAAACACTGTATTGCATTAAAGATAAGTACTTTGTAAGTAGAGATTAGTGGTTTGAATTTAAAGTGATTATGTATATTATGCTAATTACGTCTCGTCTTGTATTATGTACCTATGTATTACTGCGTATAATTCAATAGGAATCCATTCTGTTGCACTGTGTGTTCATACTGACATTAGGAAATTGAATGGATGGATAACGATGGGGTATATGTCTACATTAGATTATATTGCAACCGTATTCGTATTCCGTACTACATAATATTGTCTGCATTGCATTTCTAGATTGTATATTATATGGGACTAGTGAGTGAAAATCTGCGTGCTGATCTACTTATTTAAGTTAAGCTTTTATTTTAGCTGGAGCAAATTAGACTAGCCAACGATTATAAAACTAGACGAAAATACAATAATAACATTCAAAACAATCTCTTATACAATAATTCCTACTTGTGTGTTTGAATTTAAACCATTTTAATACCTTCTCCCTCTGCATACATAATTTTGTTTAGCGTCTGCTTCGTTTACGCCGAGCCAATTTAGAGAAGCAGTCAAGCAAACACAGGACACAGACTCTCATTTGCTGTAAGAATAGGCAGCACTAATACCATTACAAAACAAATGGTTATAATGCCAGCATAAACCCATAACCATAATCATAATGCGTGCTAATAAGAATTATCAACTCGTAGGAAGGACATAAAATATTAGGCATACAATTATTAATGCACTTCATTGCACCACCATACCACAACCACATCATGCCATTACAAACCTGCTAGTAGTGCTAACACGATTATATTCTATCTGTGCTTACATAAGAACCACACTACAGTGCATCTTGCTAATTGGTTTTCTTATCTCTATACTAGTCCCTATGAATATGTAATTAATTTATCATGCATGCCAAATAAAACGTGATCGTTAAGCAAAGGTAAGATGTTAATTGAAAATTGACGGCTCACCAAAGAAATATGTGAAGGCTGTGTTTTAACTACATCTCTACCCAGTCAAGTATAATTAAATATTACACACCTAGATGCACATCATATCATCTCTGCAAGCATAATACACTCGCGCAAAAGATGGACAAAGAAAATGCAAGATTTATTTTGATTGCCTGCCTTCAATTCTTTGTTGGACTAATGATTATTCTTTAGATGCCCCTAAAGAGCCGACAGATATAATCAATGACAACGGAGGAGTTCGAGATATATGATGAGCAGGTATATACTTAATGGATCTTGAAAAACGTAGGCAACTCTTTCAACGTCCCTGGCATTAGAAAACAAAATTATAACTGACAGGAGTCTATATACTCAGTAAATTATGACATTATAGTTTTCTATAGAGTTCCTTTTTTGCAAAAATGGTATTAATGATTGCAACCATGTATGTCACACTTACACACTCATCCTCATTCTTACTTTAAGTAAGGCAGTTCGACTACGTGAAACTTTTTCAGCAGACAAGATAAAAGTTGAGAAGAAAGCTTTGTTCTCTTCTTTCCATATGACTATGACTATGTGGTTCTCGCCGTTCAGTTTCACTAATTCACTTCCTTTTCTCTTTGCTGCCTTGTGCTGCTTCACTACCTTCTAGTGGTGTGCTCTGGCTTTGAAAGTAAATAGGATAGGTACAGCCTGCGTATAGGTAGTAAATAAATGCATATACTTGGCTAGAATGAATCTATCTGGAATGTAGAGGTGTATAGAGCACGGACAAGTAGTTCATTGGATTGTAGTATTAGATAGCAGTCTCAAACTACTGATAGCATTTAATGCAACAGAGACAGATGCACAAAAAACAGTGCGATATCCCTCTGTAAGGTTGAAGGAAACAAGGAAAGGACACATTTTGAATCGTGTTACAGACTCAGGCACCTAGTCGTACCTACTCACACGTATATTTCATGAAGTCATGCTAGACTGCAGATGATATTACTGCATTCCGGTTACTTGCAGTTACACGAGAGACTAAGTAACAGTAGACATGGAATAAAACTTGAAAAACTCACGACCCACTATACATATCAAATATACTTTACTTCTCCTTCGGGTGATAACACTCAATTGGCTTAATTTACTGAAAAATATGAGGAGCGGAGGAGCGAATACGTCGTACAATTTAGCAACTTTCCAGTTCAGTTTAGTTAAGTTGGGTTTTTTGCAAGGAGGGCAAGTTAACTTAACTTTAAGCATTGTAAAAAGGAAAAGTGGGGCAATCAGTTCTATTCAATGCTGTTCACACTCAGACTGTATTCGGATTTGGAATGGCTCTCACGCTCTGATCGCCATCTTTATCAGTCTCACTATACATTGCTTCTGTGTCTTCTATCGTATAACCATCTGTGCTAGTCCTAGTGATATCTGTAGGGGTAAGGGTCAATGTGTGACTATTTGCAGTAATGCGCTCATTAGCCCCTCTCTTCCTCAGATTCAGATGTCTCTTTAAATTCTTTCCTGTATAGGCGGCTCCAACGTTGTTGCGACTCATCGTCATATTTTGCAAATCAGTTTTCTTTGATGCATAAGGCTGCCATGGCTCTCTTTCACTCATCCTTTTCTTCATTGTCTTAGCTGGCTTAGTTACTTTGGATCTTGTTTCTCCTGTATTTAAGAACTTAACTCCTTTCAACTCCTTCTCGATCTCGGTCAAGTCGCTACAAGAAAAAAAAAGTATTAAAATCCATTTTATAAATAGAGTATGTCAAGTTAGTAAGTATGCAAATTAAAGTAGTGCACTATATAACTTTTATTTTGTACTTTGCACACACTTAGATCGTATTTGTGTATTTCTACATGCATACTTATTCTCTACACGTAAGCAACTCGCAACACTTTTAATATGCAGTTTTCAACAGAAGCGGATGTGCCACAGAGACTATTCATCTATAAAATATGTAGGGAAGGATTACTAATACTAGTAGTAATAGTGGTGGCTTGGCTTTGTGTGGCTTCCTCTGACCTGAGATATTTTCTTGTCTAGCATATACTGTATAGTTCTTGTAGTCTCTAAGTAAATCACTTACTTAAGTTAAGTGAACTTGGGCCAAACCTTATGTTAAAGTTTACTACTACTACTATGGCACACATAAAAGAATATACTTACACTTAGGTAGTCTATAGACATTCTTACTTGTTTCACGAATAAAGTGTCGACTCCATACAATACCTAACAGCTACTGTATTGCACATTACCTAATGTGAGTGTGAGGCGAGAAAGCATTATGCTACTTCACTTAGCTTTAAGGGTTCCTATATCCTCATGATACATATTATCATCATACATCTTCTTAACCTTAAGCCAGCTTCCATGGTCTGGACTAAGTATCTACATTATGGCATTTCATTTATTTAACTACTTATACACATTCCTATACAGATACTTGGACATGTAATAATAAATACAGATATTATATAAGATTATATAAGAAAGATAAACTCGAAACAATATAAGGCTTATATACTGTTGATATCAAATAATATAAATGTGTTTCTGGGCATAAGAAAAGGTGACGACAGAATATCGGATCTATCTACAGAATATTGTATGGTTATCTGGAGATTGTGGGGCTGTATAAGTGTAGTGTGTAGAAAGATGCCTGTAGAAAAATAGGGAAATCGTAAGTGGGGCTAATGGGAACGTGCACTATAAAAGCATATGCTTGTTCATGTTTTCTTACGTATACAATATGATGTGATGACGATGAGTGTCTATATTATATACTTTCTTTGGAGTCTGTGGCTTTAGCGCTAATGTGCGAGTGTGCTTAGAGTGGAATTGCTTGTTTCAATGAAAAACGACCATAGTTCTCCAATTCTCACTTAGTGCTTACACACATTATATTACTACACTTACAGGAGGCGATGGAAGGTACAGTGTGTACTACAATATATGACACTTTATTCATTCTGTGCAGTGCTAATGCTCCTTAATGCCTTATATAGATGTATATCGTAGTAGTAAGGAGTGGCATGCCCGTCGGTAGTGGATTGGATTGAATTGGACTCTGAGTGCGAGTTGAGGTATTCTAGCCGCTCTACTAAACTCTACTCAACTTTACTTGACTGGACTATTATCTTGAAAACAATACAGAACAACAAAACAACAGAGAGAGCGTGAGGGAAGACAAAACATAGCTATAATGTAACACAAACAGAAGTTTCGTCAAGGGCAGTAGGAGTAAGTACATCTCTCCTGACAGTGTATGTGTTACCGTCCCAGAATAACACCAGGCCCAGATCACACGATGGGTGCACCAGCTTAGCCAACTCCCGGTGGATGTTTGCCCTTACCAACTCGACTCACCATTTTTCAGGACCAAGTTAACATCTAATTAGATTCTCCTCAGATTCTTGACAATTTCCAGTATAATATTTGTGCTAATACTTAAATACAGTTGCGAATTGACAAAATAAAACTTCCATATATTATAATGATGTGCATTTATGTGGATTTTTGTTGATGTAGAAAATATCATGTATTATGCATGTAATTTAGGTGTTCAATTGGGCTTGAAAAGTGGCGAGTCGGATTGGGTAAGTAGGCCAAACATCCACCGCGAGTTGGCTAGGCCGATCTACACACCGTGTGATACTGGACCTGGTGTTACCCTGAGACGGTAACATATATAGTCAAGTTGGTGAAGAAAGAAGACATACTTGAGACTGAGACAGAATATCAAAGCCATGTTTTGTTCTACTCAAAGTGATGTGATGTGATGATAAAAGCCTAGAAACGAGAATTGTTTTCCGGCTTTACTGATTCCCAGCTCAGCTGACTTAAGCTGACAATGAGTGGATTCGAACAATATAACGTTTTTGGGCCCTGCATAAACTAGAGTCACACCAGTACTGCGTTAGTCTTGCACAGACAGAATCGGAACTGAATAAAATAAAGTGCTACCTAATACATAAAAGAGTAGGTACCATCGTTCAACTTGAGAATAAATCTGTGCATGGTTCTTACAAAGATTAGGCTATACAGAGATTGTTCAGACAGAATAGCTACATATATTTCATTCCACCTAATAAGCATGCCGAGTAGATGGAAATGTAAAAGTAAACTGAATCCTAGTGCCTTCAAGAGCTGTCGATACCAGGTAGGATACTCAGTAGTTTTGTGCAAAATCTAAAGCATATAAAGCATTTGCTGTACATTTCTCCGTGAAAAGAAGAAAATTCCTGAGTTGTGGCTTAGCAAAAGGTTTTCTTGCCATGCAAATGAGTCAAGTTACACACCATCCTTCCTTGTCTCTTGCCTCTCTGCCCTCTTTCTTTACTTAGTGTTGAGTTAAGTTACATAAGTTCAGCTCAGTTTACTTTATTTTCCTTCTTTACTTTGCAATTGAGAAGAGAGAAACGACTAGAGCGTTACTACATTAGTTTACTTTATTGTTGGCTCAGTTAGTTTTGTATAATAGACTGGAAAGAAGAGGACAATGAGCTATTCGGCCGGCACAAAGATGCTTATATAAATACACAGACAGAAATGTACAAATATTATGGGCAGTTCTATTTTACTAATTGGTAGAGATGTCTAAGCGGACTTGGAATAAGCTCGGGAGCACAGGAACGGGCTCTCGATCGCCATTTTAACCCCAGAGGGACGGACAATAAATTTGGGAGCATGAAGCAATGTGCTTCCAACGACTAATACAGATTTTAGCTCAATGAACACAAGATTACAGTTTTCCTCGACTAAGGTGGGATATGTTTCCTTGTATGGGCAAATCGAAGAAATTTTAAGAAAATGGAACTTTTAAAGTAGATTTAAGAAAACGAAAGTTGTAAAGTAGTTTTAAGAAAATGGAAGTTTAAAAGTAATTTTAAGAAATTTTCAAAATTTTTGTATATAGTAAAAGTAAATTTTGAGGTTTTTGCAATAGATTTTAAATTGCTTCCGTAAAAGTTTTACTTTTTTCCATGTCCGTCTAAGCGGCTTACACTGCACAACTCTTATTTGAATAGTTGGAGCTTGCACTTGCCTATATGCATTTATTAGTAGTAAATACATTAATAACACAAACAATTTGTATGGTTTAGCCTGTATATGTACATAAAGAAGGGAGAAGTTTAAATTTAATTCCCTCCTGAAGTAAATAAGTCAAGCAAGTTGACTAGTTGACTTGCATGATCTCCATAGAGTAGGTTGAGATTTAAGAATGAGTTGAAATGATCTTGGGATTCTGTTAAATTCTCTTTTCGCAAGTCTCAATTGCTAATCGTATTTCATTCGTCTTGACTTATCACTCTTTTCCCAATGACTTATTCAAGGAAAATAAATGGACTCAATTAACCGAATCGCTCCAACTCATACCTCAATGTCGAGATAATTCAAGCCTTTACATTTGAATTAATCCTAGTCAAAGCCTTATTGTTAGTCAAACCAAACAAAACCGGCTCACAAACATACTTAAGATAAGTCACTACCACCTATTTGTCTCCTACATACATTTACTTCATAGATAAATAAAATAGTAGGTTATTTAGCATCTTGGAGGCATTTCAATAGTGATGCAGAGACTGAAATAGAGACAAGACAAAAAGGGAAAACCTTATGCTAAGCAAATTATATCCTCGCCACAATATATATCTATACGTTCACGGCATTCAACCAATATTGCACATCGCCCTCGCCATTCTTTCTTGCATTGCAATAAATTAAAAAGGGAAGAAAGGGATTCGTGCTAATTGTAAGTTATAAGTTACTGTGCAAATAGTTAAACGAGTCCGAGGAGTTTATTTGTACCTTTAGAATAATACGTAGTACATGGTATATACTATTTTATATAATGTAATTCAAGCACATCTTACAGATATTTCATCAGAACTCATAGAAGTCGCGGTGATACTTCTTTTAATATAGTTCTATGAATGGTTAGTGTTTAGATTAGAATAAGTAGAAGGGAAGCGGGGAGATCTTCCATGAGTTTCCCTTTGATCATTTAATTACTTTTCGCTATTTCGTCTAATGCCATGCCTATTGCGCAACCATTACGTAAATTGTAAGTAGAGCACTATTGCCTCATAAAATGGAGAACAAGCGATGGACGTACGAAATAGAGAGAAGGGAAGTTTTGACAATAGAATCGAGGACACATAAATAGGAGACGGAGGTAGTGAATATTAATAACGAAAAGCTTCATTAGAAAATAAAGGATTTTTTGCGAGTTGCCTTTATTGTTAGGCACATTTGTATTAAGGTTGTTTTGTTCCGTAAACTAGTCCAATTAGAATGATTTAGTTTACAAGATTATTTGATGTAATGTACCTTTTATAATGCAAGAGATCTCGTATGTCATGGAAAACACAAAAGGAGCGCGATTAACGGATTAAGGAGATATAAGTTTGCAAAGTACATGCACTAAAAGAGGGGAATGAAAAAGATATTTAAATTGTTGACATACTTGGAGTAAATGTCTGAATAAACTCCTGGACAGTTCGTGGTACGCAGGAGGTAGTGCTGTTTTAAGAGTCTGCGATGATTCTCATTTTTGATTTTCTCACGGAGCAATCTAATGGCTGTTTTCAAAGCTTCAACTGTAAAAGAAAGGTTATAAATTGCCATTAAAAGCGGAGGACGGAGAGAGAAGTATGAAAAATGACAGTAATAAATAAACCATAAACTGTAGCCGAGTACAAGTCAAAGGCTCCCTACTCCCAATCAAATTTTTATGCTAAAAGATATAAACCAAGTAATAAGAAATGGGAATAAAATGGATATTACTCCGGGTAATATGCTTAATGCATACCTTTCTCGGGATCCGCCTTAACGAGACCTGCTTCATGGGGGAATTCAGGAAATAGATCATCTACCGAGTCTTTCACTCTCAAATTCGCACCTCCAGAATAACTTCTCCTAATGGAAGGAGCTGAATCACGATTATTTCGAAGTGGATCGGAAGCAGACGTCGCTACATACGTTAGCAGCTCGTCTATCCGACATTTTGACAGAGACTTTGACAGCTCGTTAAAACTTGTTCTGACGAGACAGTCCAAAGTATCTGTAGTCCTTCCACATGACGATGAGGATGATGAGGAGATGAAACTTCCGAATTTCCCGCGAAGACTCTGTATTGATGAATCTTTCGGTATCTCCACTTCCTCCTCTTCCTCAACTACCTCTTCATTTACGTGTAACTCTTTCTTCAGCAATTCCTCCATCTCGTTTATCATCTGCACTTTCAAAGTTTATTCCATTAACTCGAGTATCATGAACTTTCCAGATAATAAATCAATCATTCATTAAACTCAAGTCATTAATATTACAAGACCTGGATTTGTCTCTGCAGTTCTGAATTTTTACGCATAATCGCTTTATATTTCTTGAAGTCAAATGAATTTTTCCGGGATAGGTAGCCTCTAATCGCAGCTTGAATCTGATTGCACAAAGAGTAGAATGCAGTCAGTAACAAATAGCCTTCAAGATATAGCTTCACCGAAGGAATGCAGAAAATTAACCTTATTCTTTATCTCATGCGGGTTTAATTAACTTACTTTTGTTGCAGCCCTGTCCAGCTTACGCTGGAGGAGCAACGCGAGACATTCCTGTTCCAATTAGAAAACAAAGATATTACTGTAGTAGCAATTTGCAATTCATTTGCATAGCAAAATAGCGCAATAAAATAAACGCGGAGGATGGTAAGTACTGTAATGCTGCAGCATATGTTAATTATAATTGTTTATACACTGCAATTATTTGCACTTTAGGCTGTATAATTACGGTAATAACTTGGATTGCATATTGCATTACAGTATACGGGATTATGAACATAATTCTGTGCATATTTCAAGGAATATCTTACCAAAATTTTGGGTCGGTATTTCTTTCTTGCTTTCGCTCCTCGTAGCAGTGCCTGCAAAATGTGAAGTGGGTAAAATAGACCAGTTAAAAACAAGCGAATGCTTTCCACTAAATAAGATAACCACCATTTGCGAGATCATTAGAGTAATTATTGGAATGGAACTGAGGAACAACTGACCTGAATCCTCGCGGCACTGGCGTGTAATATCTTCATATTCTCCCGTATCAAAAATCCACGCCAATGTGCCTGCATAAATGCCCTAATCTCAAGATCAGAACATTCTCCACAATCTACTATAATGACATTCATATGGTGCACATGCAATTCAAGTAATTGCTTTGCAAATTGCAATCAATTATTTCACTAGTTTCACTAGGAATTTCTCACTAAAATAAATTGCTTTCAACTCAATATACTGAGTATTCACACGGAGAGCTAGAATTTAGATTAGGACATTTAGAATCTTAGTAACTGGCAAACCTGAATTATAGAAGCAGCTTTATACTGGATGATCATTTCCTTTTCTGCATTTCTGTCATATAAAAATGAAACATTATCATTTATCAAGGAAATTAACTGTAATAATCATTATTAAAGGAGTTTCTAGGTCAGATTGCTCCTATAAATTAAAATTAAACAAATCTCTTGCTTTCGCCTGAAGTGCTTAATGGAATGTAATGGTGTGAGCATTTTCACAGCATGTTTTATTCTGATTATTACACGTCTGTCGTATTTGCTGGCAGGCAGATATGCAAACATGCAAATGTTGAAAATACCTACATAAATACCAATTTGCTCGACACACGCACGGTTGTCGTGCTTTAATAAAATGAGAAATGTATGACAGACAGGATATTAAGGCTCGGACTGCAAAAAGAACAAGTCAGTCAATCTCTCGCATTATCTGCGCACTTATTATTGCTGTCTTTATAATGATACACACAGTAAACAAGGAAAATAACTCACAAAGTACACATAATGCCTAGAAGTAAAGAAGCATGAATAATAAAGATAATAATTATCAATAGTTTTATTAAATTATTAAATCAATGTCTGAGCAATTCTGCTCTTAACGATTTGCCACGTTGGTAGGAGTCTGGACCAACACATTTGTAAATGCAGACTTCAATTTCAGACAACAGACAAAATGCATAAGTATACAAGACAAGACAGTGATTTGCTCACTTTAGCCTCAAGTAATTCTTGTGTTCTATGGCACCTTTCAGTTGGAAAAATGAGCTGCAAAGTGATCTTGACTCTTCCATCCCTTGTTCTTTTTCTTCAGGATTAGCGCTATTTTCTTCATTTACCATGATTAGTATGATTATTATGCAGGGGACTCACTCAATAACTCGACCAACAAGAAATACTAAAACATATAAAATGATTTACAAATAATGACTTTCTTTAACGAGACCGATTTCTGTGTGCGAAATTGCTTATTAGTCAAACAGAGCCTTTTACTGCACCACATGCATTAACATTATGCCTCCAAGTCCCACTAAAGAGAATGCAGTAGAAAAATTCTCGTTACAGAAATTAAATTATGGTTATTATTATTCCCGTAAGCATATTCTGTAGAATTTCGCCGTTTCACCCATGGAAACATCAACCAGCATCTGACATGACAGCCAACAGAACACTTTAGTCCAATCGACAGACTTGCCCTGCCCAAAGGTATGTTTTCTTTTAAATTAGAACAATAATAACTCTATCCAACTACCTTCTGATAAGCAAATGTTAGCTTGGAAATGCAAATCCTATGCTTTTTGCATTTGCCTTTCATGCAGATTATGTATTTTGCTAACTGCTGAATCATTGTGTACTTATCCAATAGAAAAGTCAAGCATATTAGCATCAGCCATTTTAAGTCTCTCTCCAACTCTAACGGTAACCTGGCTTTACAGCAAATAAACTTTCAAGATGTCTACAGATACATAAGATATCATCATCACAAACACTTTACAATTTACAGATCAAACTAAAAGATGTATTTAGTAAGTAGACAAAAACAGCGTGAAAATAACATCATCGTAAGGCATTTACAGGTCTAACTGGATTCCAAATGACCAGGATCAGCTATAATTTTATCTAACCATATGCGGCTTATGTGAAGATAAATAGTAGCTGTAACATCCGAGATCAACTACTGAAAATCTAATTGCAAATTTTGTTATCCGATGCCCATTTGCACGAAAACAAACGTGCAAACCCAGTGTCAGTGTGGATGGGTCAGTTTTGTGAAGAGGGAATTGAGTTGACGTATCCTAAATGAAAAGATGACAGTCAAGTAAAAAACAAGTATGTACGCGTCTACATATTTTGACTAGACAGTTTTATCTATTTACTTACATAGCTAAATATTATATAGGTACGTATTATCAGAACTTTTGGAGATTTTGAAACAAATGCAGAAAATGGCAGAAGTGTATTTTGATAGTCATCTGAGATTTCCAAAACGTATGCACCAAAGGCTTAAAGAAAAGGTTGTTGTGAGAAACTCCGTGAAGTAATAAAAGCCGTGAGTTAAGGAACTGAAAGGAAATAATGGAAATAAAAAACAGCGAGAAGAGCTTAATATTTGTAATGTGTCTGAAACGCGTAGTCTTGGTTGTGCTTAAGAAGGACAAGTGGCTTGGCTGAAAAGCATGACATGTGGCATGGCATCTGAATTCTCTAAGGGTGCTTGAGATAAGCTCCATTAAGTGGAGTTGACATGGGTGACAAGCGACAAGTCACGATTTCTCTAACTTGCCCTCTAAACCAACCAGCTCATTCAAAGCAATCTCTGTGCCATGCAGAATCAACACTAATTGTAGCACAAGAGATTCCGTCTGTCTCTTCCTCCTCTACCTATCATCAACAATGAATAGGGCCAGATTAAGAAGCATTAAGCAACTGTATTGAATTGCATTGGACTGCAACGGCTTGTTGTGTCGTGTTTTATCAGCAGTTCATTTCAATAAATTTCATTATTTTACATTTCACACAAACTTCCATACCCTCGTAGTATTAGAGTACTAAATGTTGTAGTTGGTGTCAGTCTGTATGGCTAATATTCGCAATACACAACTAATGAGATAAAAACTGATAATTTTCATCATAAATTGGCCCAATAATGTCAGTGATATCAAATTGGGTACCCTTATGTAAATTAATGTAGTAAAGGTACTCATGAATTAAATAACATCTTTAAACTACTTACAGTTACAACTAACCTAAATCTTTACTGTAGGATTTACACTTTGCATACATAAGTAGGTAATAGGTAACTACAATTTTGTCACCTTGTGTGTATGCATGTGAAATTTGTAAATACAGACAAAACTTTACACAACAAGAAAGAAATCATTAAAAATGTGCTAGTTTTTAATTATTTTACAATTTGTTTTACTTAGTTTTGGGAAGGCTTGTTTATCTGCATAGTAAATGATGTTTAAATAATAGCAAGAAAGGGGAAGACAAATTTTTACGGAGGTTTAACATTTTTCACGAGTTATGATAGAATTTATTGCTAATAAACAAAAAGTTTACTAGACAGAAGACAGTTAGCCATCCATTTCTCTTGTTATCATTAAATTAGTCTGCAGTCTGCCAAATCTCAGAATTGTAACACACCTTTTCTTTTGTGTGCTAATAAATGCTTGGTTTTGTTTATTACAATGTACGATCTGTAGTTGTGTACGAGTCCAGACTGGAGTTGCTGATGAACAACTGCAAGACTTTATTTATGATCTGGTAAATGGGATTCTGCAAGTCAAGTGAGCAATTGCACACAGAACTTAAACACCTGAGTCTATAATAAACCTGACATAAGCGCTACTAATCTTGGCACTAATGCAGATTTTATGTACTTCAAAAGTCATTTTGCAGATAGAAAGACCCATGCCGTGAATTTATTGATGTGGCGGCATCAGCAACAGTGCTGAGTGCGTTGGGTAGGGTTAGGCGTCCAAAGGAAGGTGTAGGATTGTCGTTTTGAGACAGGTAGCAAAGTAGCTACCATCAAATTATTCATCTGCATTTGACATCGGCATATTACTATTGTGACTTGAACATTTCCAGCATTATAGGACGATAAATTGGAAACAAGACTTGAGTTATAGTTCTGACTTTTTTGAGTCCTCTGAGACCCCCTACAATACATATTATAGACCTTTCAAAAATTCAGTTTCAGATTGCTGTGCAGCTAAAACTGAACATAAATAAGCAAAATAGTTATGTGGGCATTATTTTACGTGCCGCTGCCATACCATGTTTGTATACAGAACACTCTATGTTCAGCTAGTTTTAAATGATATTAATTAATAATCTCCATATAAAAGAAATAAAGGCGCTTCCACAGAAATACATTACATTGTGATGTCCAAAATGTTCTAAAATATATGGCCAGTGCAGACGCAGTATCCGATAATAATGAGGGCAAGTATTTAAACCAGAACCAATCATTACTAAAAGAAGAAACATGAACAGAAAACTGAGAATTTAGGCACACGTAAGTGTAAATAGGTTCCGATTATATGTAGTATAAGTACGCGCTTGATGTACTTGGGAGTTAAGAATAAATTGTGCTATAAATCTGTAGATTCTTTTCTTATCTCTTCCAGTAGTGTGTCCAGATTTTCAGGTTAACATATTTTAAAGGCTTGACATTGAATCAGAGAATTAATTTCAATTTTATTCATTGCAAACGCATTATAACTTTTAGGAACAGAGACCACCTCAAGAGAATTTGATTAATAAAACTTGTAAATAAATACCCATTTTAATTTGCATAATTATTTAGCCTTGCGTATCTGTATGTGAATATACTCTCTCTTGATTGTCTTACCGGTTTTGCAAGCAGCTACATAATGATGTAAATAACCACAAACATTATACTATACAAACAGATGCATTCATGCGTATGTATTTACAGCCAACAACAACAACTACCTTGCAGATTGCAGATACCTTCTGTCTTCCTTGTCCACACATTGATATACATGACTGACTGGATTGTATTGTACGTATTGATGTATTATACTGCATTTAGCGTTTATCATACAAAGATATACATACAATTACTAAAATACCATGCCTATAATCTCATGCAATTTGTAGTAACATTTTTATAATTAACATTTAATCAACTACTTATTTGCTCCACTTTTCTCACTCTTTGTCTCTGATGAGATTTTAGAGCAAAATCGAAACTTCATTTTTGACTTGTTTTTGTTCAATGATATGGAAGATGATTTTAATCATAAGCGTTATCGCGTAACTTAACTTTTGGTCCCGTAACGTAAGCCTTACGTCTCGCTCCTCCCTTTTTACTTAGGAATCCTTTTGCTTTGGGCACCACTTAACTTTCACTTTCACCATAACACAGGGCAAGAACGAACCTGCCAGGTATCTCTACCTGTAGGTAGGTGAAAGTGGAGGCTTTAGCAAAAGGTCTAATTTGGAAATTGTGGATTTGAACTTTGGATCTGGCAACATTTTGTTGGTATTAGTATTTGGAGAAGTTGGAAAATAACTGGGAGGACAAGAGAAATTCAGTCCAGAGCCGTTATGTCAAAAATTTTTGGTTTGACAGAGAGTTTAATAATATTATTATTGTATTATTGTTAATTACTAATTGAACATTTTTAGAATTGGGATTGGGAATATTGGGATACTTTTGGCGATCCTAAATAATGAACGAGCTTTTGGCTCCTAGTTGATGATCTCCTGTTTCTTCAACCGAGACATCTAGCACTCGCAACACGCAAACAACCTACAGAAGTTAAATCATATGAACAGAATGCACTAGATTTCAAAAGGAGCACATGTACAAAATACTCGGTTGTTTACAAAAACGTGCTTTATTTTCTGTTGTGATTTGAAATAGTTTCGTCACTGTAAATTGTTTGACCTGCTGTGACATTGTAATCGGAACGGTCAGTCAGACTCGGACTTTCAGCTTTGTTTAACTTTTATTGTTTAATTGAATTATTAATATTAATTGATATAAAAAGTCAATTTCCTTTATTCACGACACAAACTGATAGACTAGTTCATTTCTCATTATTCTCATCTCATTATGAGTGAAGAAATAGTGAAGAAGCGCAAGTTACCTAAAGAGGATCTTGACAATAATTTCAATGTGTACGCTGGCTCGGAAAGAGGGTGTTTACGGGGTAAGATATATTATTAGAAAATCAAAAATTAACAAAACGCTTATTGGAGTAACATCTTTCACATTCAATCAATATGTAAGCTGAGTTATATGCATAAAAAACCTATAAAAATATGCTAAAGGTTTGAATTATAATATTTCAGGAGTAAAATTCGGTCCTGATTTACCGGTTACAAAGACTTATCCTGCAGAAATGACTGAAAAACTCAAACCAGTTGCCTGTCTCGCTTGGGTAGATGAAGCAGAAAAGGAAATTTTGGTCGGAAGCAGTAACCATGTTGTCCGAATCTACGATGTTAAATTGAAAGCATACACACAAATTATATCCTTAGATGTCGAGGAATCAAAGCCTATGGTTTCGTTGTTCCAATACAATGAGTAAGTGTAAATTAATAATCTCTGTCCATAATTTCCATTTCTATTCGGCAGTAGTTACATTGTAAATATTTGTGAAAGTAAATACCTCTAAAACTCATTCATGTTTACGTTTCAGTAATTTTCTCTGTGGATTTGAATCTGGAAGAGTTTCCCTTTGGAATTTCCTAAGCAGCTCGTCAGTTTTGGATATTAAGACAGGAAACAATTTAGCAAAGGTTAAGCAATGCGAGACAGATTCCAGGTTTTTTGCAACTGGAGGACAGAAAAACAATTTAAAAGTATGGGACATTGAAAATGCCAAACAACCTGTATATGCTGCTAAAAATCTGCCAAATGATGAACTGGAACTGGAAGTCCCAATTTGGATTCAAGATATGACCTTTATGCCTCAATCAACTGAAATTATATATGCCTGCTCACGATATGGAGAAGTTATGATGTATGATATCCGGGCAGAAACAAAGAAACGTCCAGTTGCATACATGAAGCACTACGATCATGCTTGCATGTCCATTTCTAATACTATGCTAAATAGGTAATTATTTCGATTAATGATTGAATGTTAAGCGGAACACAAAATTATTATTATTATACTAACTAAAGTATTTTTTTGTTATAGTCAAGTGCTTGTGGGGACTGCAAAAGGTCAAGTTTCTCTATTTGACTTTCGAAATCCAAAAAAAGGTCAAATTGCACGAGCGTATAAAGGATTTGTTGGAAGCATTAGGAGCATTGTTACTCTTCCCACAACACAGTATTTTCTATCTAGCGGTCTGGATTCTCATTTGTATTTACATGACCTAAAGCAACGAGATCCAATAAAAAAGGTATAAATACCATTTAGAGAACTTCAAAAATGTTTTAATTACATGTATTTAATTATTACTTAATAATCTTGAACTATAATAATTTTTCTAAATAATATCATTTGTTTATTGTTTTAGCTGTGGCTGAAAGACAGGATTCATTGCCTACTAATGACGAAGGATTTCTCCCTAGAAGACCCGCAAGATGCTGAATATTCTAAAACTGAAGTGCTTGTAGATTGCGCTATAGTCGAACGTAGTAAAAATGAATTTTCACCTACTAAAAAATTAAAAGCATCAAAAACGAAGTGTTAGTACCAATATATTAAGTAATAAGCTCGCTTCCTCGGGCGAACTAATAAATGTAAACTAACATTTTTATTTAATGAATATTTTAGAGTATTTCCAAACTTTTTATTTTATGTATTAATACTACCATTTGTCAATAAATATCTAATTTGTATTCTAGGACACATAATAATGAGGTTCTAATCTATTTTAAACTTTTGGTCAATGATTCACTCAACAAGTAACTATTTGCATAGTATAGCATGTTGTTTTGGAGTATATGTCTGGAATATGGATAAGTAGTATGATATAATTGGAACTTCACGAAACTACTATATCAATTCATTACCACTTCAATTCGAGAAAAGAAATATACAGATATGCTCCCAGACTCCTGACCAGGCTGGTTTTAGTGCTCATCTCAACTTTCAAAAGTTACCTTTATATTTATGACATAAAACTATTGTTTTGTAAAGTTTAGACCAAACTTAATTTTTCATAGATACTCAGACAATTGTATAAACGCTAGCTACTACTGACTTTTTTGAGACAGCAACTCCTTTTCATTGTTATTTATGTATTTGTTTACTGCAAACGCAGCAAATTTTTTCCTGTGATGACTTATGTGTAATGTGAACTCGGAAATAGAGATGAAATTGAAATAATCAGTATAAATCACTTATGGTTGTGGTTGTAAGTCCAGTAAAAGATTAGTAAAGTTCAAGTATCTTGTCAACCTTTAAACCTTTTCAAATCACGTACTCATAATAATCAAAGGGGTTACAAAAATTGGCACAGTAAAATTGGCAGACTATAAAAATGCTAAGAAAAACTTGCATTTTTCGTCTTGTGAATGTGAATTGTGTTTGTACATATATGCAGATCGCGATCGCTATCACATCCGTACAGAGCTATATATAATTGTGTTATCATGAACTACTTTCAGCTAGACATTATGTGCACCATGTATTATACTATACCTACTTGCATTAGTCATTTGTTCGCAATTATTAAAATCTGAAGACATAATGGCAAAGTAATAAGCTAGTTGTAAAGGCAGGTCAAGATGGGTCATTAAGATCTGTGCAATATTATCCAGCGTTTTGTTTGTCGCTTTTGTATGTAAATTTTTCTAACAGAAATATATTACAATGAATTGAGTTGAATTTTCAATATCTGTATGGAAATTAGTTAAGGATTAAAATTAGAGTTGGGTTATAATTTCTGAGGTATCTAATTAGACGTTTTTTTAAGGATAATCACTAAGATTTTGTTTTCTCCTAATCTCTGATCTGAGTCTTCCACATTTTGGGCAGTGCACTATAAAATGTAATAGTTGGGGAGCAATCCTATGCTACTAAACTATTACTAAATCAGATTAGGTTTGGGTCATTTCAAGTGATTTCTCTTTCATACTAATGTTTTAGAGATGTACTGGAAACTGTCATCTAGTGATAGTACAGATTTCAGAGTGCCCATCACCAATAACGGAAGTATTGTCAACTCCACGTATTTAACTATCTAATTCATGTTCATGAAAATACCGTTGCAGACAAAGGTCAAGAGAAGGGGTCAGTTTGCAGATACTCCACCTCCCCCAGCCTCCGTGCACACAAAAATGCAACCTAATTAATAATGTGTATCCCCAGATCAAGGAATAAAGATTATATAGTATAGGCCCCAAATACACGAATTACTGAAATACTTGGCAAATAAACAAAACACTATTAATAATTAACATACCTAATAATTAATTGACCCAGCAGAGATCAATATTTCCTAAGAATATTAAATATAGGTTATTGTTTGGAGTTTGGAGTGTGTTTCAATATGCAAACCTGTTGGTGTTATAAAAATGTACAATAAATAGTAACAGAGTATAAGTACTAAAAGCACACATTGATTGATTGATTTTATTTTATTTTATTATTCTCGACGGGCAACGGCCCATAGAACATGACATTGACAGTATGGTAACCTTTTCTTAGAACTAGTTATCATTTGCTAATTCATTTACAAATTTTATCCTATTTAAGGCGGTTATTAGAAATTTAATTACATTAACAATAATTTCAACATTGTA
>JABASH010002817.1:0-18621 GCA_019776445.1 Tomocerus maximus | reverse complement strand
TGTACTCAACCCAATGTAAATTGATCGAGTTCATGGCAAGTTCCGCTAGATACCTCGACGGAGGGGTGTTGGACCTTAAGACCATTATCATCAGACTTTTCATTAACTTTTACTTTGTTAATTGAAGATTAATCATAAAGGCTTATGAATAGAAATTAAAGAATATTATATTTCGTAGGTTAGTACAAGAATAACATTTACAATCACATTATTTTATTTTTCAGCTTCCTCAGCTATTCTATGCTGGTAGTAATTCTAGTAATAGGTTAAATAGTTGGATAGTCAAGAAAAAATAATGTTTGCTGCAGTGCAGGAATTGTATTCTTTTAACCTTCCAGAAGCTAATTACTTATGTAGGTTTGCGCTATCAAAATGGACATACCTACATAAATTTACATTGTAAAGGCAAACCCATGATTTGTAATATTATTGTTGTTGTATAGTGCTTAAGAAGCATGTCACATCATGTCACATGTGGTCACAAATAGTTTTTATGAGACAAAAGAATTCTCTTAGTCCTATGCACTTTGGCTGGTAAAAACAAAACGATGTACACACAAAGCGGTGGATACATAAAATGTATGTAAAATGGTATGTATTTTAGAAATATTGGTATAGATAGGGTGTGCATAATATAATCGTGGCAGGTATAAGTTACTACGAAATGTATTTGAACAATGCTTATGTATCTGTATCTAAATAACGTAGCAAATAAGTAGGATGAGGGTGGCAATAAATGTCGGAATACCAATGTTCTTTTTTTATAATTCTTATTATTGGTTGAATTATTATACCTACATGTACATGCAGAAGAAAACCATGATAGAGAAGAGATATACCTACGTAGAAATAAAATAGTAAATTTTAATATTCATGACATTATACAAACTTTGTAGTTGTGTTCCTTTATTGTGTTCATCTACCAGTCTCCCAGCTCAAATGTATCCAATGTATTATACATAGGTAGTCTAAGCCGTAGTTGATTATACAAGGTACTTTTTAGTTATAGTGATACAACGAATTGAGCTTTGGGCATGAAAAGTATACTTAAAGCCAAAAGTCAAATATGGATTTATTTTTACCCAAAAAGTATGCCTATTTTTAAACATGGTGTTTTCACAACATTTGTTTCATGATATTATAGCCCAAGAACTCCGTGATATACTGCGAGGAATCAGTCAGTTTATAATACTTGCCTGTAGTTGTTGTTCCATTTTTCTGTTTTCCATTACCAAAATGAATCAATTTACAAATATTTCGATTTTTTTGTTTATCATAACGTTATTTTTTTCTGTACACTCTGCTCCTACTCCAAAAAAGCAAGGTATTTGTAACGATTTTATTGATTAAAATAAATAGATTGATCTTTATATTGGTCTCTGTAAAATTCATATTGTTGTGTAAGCTATAATATGTGTAATAGATTATCATCGAATTTCAGTTGGACCATATGCACTTAACATTAATAAAAATTTGCTTTTTATCTTTCATGATGTATATCCTGAAGATGATTTTACTAGCAATGTAAAAGATGTGGAGTCAACGTCATCAGCGTCTGGTAACGCTACGACGGAGGGAAATTTATCGGGAATTGCATCTGGAGGAAATGGAGCCCAAACTGGCGGACAAAGTAGCTCTGTCACCTCATCTCAATCTTACAGTTCAGCAGGTGCAAGTCATTCTGGAGGTCACCAATCTGGAACTGCGGCAAGTGGAGCGGACGCCGATGCAGGATCGACGGCATCTGGACAAGGGTCCGGTAGCGGTTCAAATTCTAATGCTGCTATAAATGTGGCTAGTAAGTAACAAGTATAAAATGAGAGATGGACTAAAATATTTTGAATACTCGGTTATTTAATTGTTTTTTCTACAATTTATTTCAGCGTCTGGTCAAACGGCGACAGATACAACTGCAACTGTAACGATCACAAATAAAACAATAGCTGAGTTTCCAGGAGTAGATAATAGACTCCTTTCGAACGCGGTGGGATTACGGCCATTGCAAAATGAGCTTGAAAACTCCAAAAATGGTAATTATTGATGCATTTTTATATGAAAACCTCATACTATTGAATCAATTTTGGTCGCTAAAATATCAAAACTGAATAATACGATGTCAAGATACTAAAATTATAAAAATGCTGATTTCAATATTCATTAGCAGGGGATAAAAGCGAACCTCTTTGTGTCAACGGATCTCCACAAAAACCTGGTAGCTACTTTGTTTTTTGCTAGAAGCTACTACAATTATACAATAGCAAGTTAAAAGTATCTGCAATAGCTCAATAGCCTAGCCTAATAAGGAAAAAATTTAAATACCAAATTTTTAACTTCAATTTTTAGGGCCTTCTACTGGAACATCCCCTGGATCTCAAAGTAAAATAAAAACGATTTGTTTTTCATTCAGTAACATCATAGCTTTTGGTTATTTAAGTTGGTCTTATAATTTAGGTATAACAACTGGAGTTGCTGACGCTCATAGCGAAGCAAGTCAACAGGGGTTGGGAAATTCAAGCACCGAAACTAATACGGGAAGTGTGTCAACATCAGGAGGAACTTCAGTTTCGTGTGCTTCTGCAATTGCAGATGCAACTGGTACCGAAGGCTCCCAAACCTCTAGCACCTCCTCTGTCGGGACAGCATCGCAGAATTCTGGCAAAACTGACTAGAGTTTACTGAATATCTACAGAGTCCATAAATTGCATCGAAAAAATCAACTGATTTGTCACATTTAATTTTCTGTCCGTAGCAAAATGATGTAGGTACTGACAAAAATTAAAAGTCCAATTCACAGTGTGTATTTATACAAAAGAATGTTATTCGAGTGGACTATTTTATTTGTATTATTGTTAAAATAAAAATTAATACCTGAAAGATCACATTATTTAAACTATTGGAACTTCAATACTTAACATTGGTACTATTTACTAAAAATAAGGCCCTGACCATTAAGAGCACAAGTCAAGGTTAATTACGTAATATCAGAAAAATATAGTAATACTAACAATTCTATATCAAAAAACAGCAATGTTCTCAAGTGGAGTGTTTGCCAGTCCGTCATCCATTGTTAGTAATCCCTGAAAATTGACATTGAAAACATTTTAAAACCTTTAATCGAAACTATTCTTCGCTTCTTCTGAATATTTCGGAATTAAACGTTGCGAAGATATAAGGACAATACACGTAGTATATAAACACATTTACATGTAACAAACTAACAAACTACCCAATTATCATACCATGTATCCAATGAATAAGGACATTGACGACAGCATGTGCCACATGTCATGAGCATCGTAGAAGTGCATGAAAATACAGTTTCGGTTTTTTGAACGAGATTCCGCTGGAGAATCGTCAGAATCGTAAGATGTTTGTTGGAAGAAAAAAACGGCTGCACCTCCAAAGGCAATGCATAATAGAAAGCACATCGCGGGAAATATGATAAATATTTTCTTTTCTCCGTAGAACTCTTTGTTCAAACACTACAATTAAAAGATCCAGAGTTAGATTAAGAAATTCAAATCAAAGAGCTACAACTAGTATTTGAAACATAAAGTATAAACCTTCATGAAGATATAACTAGATGTGCAAATAACTGTGATTGACACAATTGTAAATAGGAGTACGGTAGCAAATCCTTTACCACCTTTCTCTGTTAACAGGATAAATACTACAATGCTGGTACACATTGCAAGAAACGGGACAATTGCCCGTTTCCAAATAAAAGGGTACTTTTCACCGTATTTCATAGTTGGACTAGTACGATAGAAAAGGAAACAAAAGAAATATTTGATTCTGTCCCAAATTATCATAAGAGAAACGTTAGCGTTTCCAAAATCTGAAAATTAAAAAATGTGCTATAATAATTTATCCTTATGTACATCTTGATATCTGCAATATCAATCAGTATATATACAGACGATTAAATACCTTCATCATTTTTGATGAGGCCAACATCGCAGTAGTAAATGGTGAAACAAAACATGGTGAGAGTTTGTCCGATTAAATAAACATAACAAAAGACTGTTTTAATGACTTTGTCTGGTGAAATGTCCACTAAATAGGAAACAGCAGTTAAAGACACAAGTATTGCAAGACCAGTGTACGTTTTAGATCTGTGGAGAAATAAGTTACTCATTTAATCATACATTTGCACGTGGCTAGATTTGCATTGATTGTTTTAATTTAATGCCCAACTTACGCTGTGAAGTGTTTTATAGGATGCCGAGACAAAAATAGTTTGACTAATACCAGAGAAGACACAACGTACATGAATGTTGTGTCTAAAATAGAATTTTTGAATTAGAAATTGGTTCTGTAATTGTAAGGAATTATAGACAGTGATTTACCATATTGGAATGTAAACTTGTTAGGACACAAGTGATAAGCCCCGCTGAAGAATCCTTCCATCATTAAAGCTATTCCAAGTCCATAAAATAGTTCCTTCTGAAATGCTATCCCTCTAGTAGTTGGAAGTTTCTCCAAAAATTTTCCATTCCATTTTACAATAAAGCAAAACATTCCACCAAGAAGAAAATAACTGATATTGGACCAATAATGGTTTACATCAAGAACCGGTCCGAAATGGTAAGAACAAAGTTCATTATAGAAACAGTAGTCATAATCTCCGTTCATATTCAGCGTCTGAAAAAGACAAGAGCTGTATATAGGACCTTACAAACTAAAATGCAAATAATATTCGCAATAAAATTCAGAATTTTCACGTACAATGAGGAAATTTATAACCAACTCGTATACAGGAATGGCATAGAATATCGCCACAAGTAGCAAAGTTGACCAGAAATGTTGTGGATTGTACTTTTTCCTGAAATGATCGATTCCCGTTTTCATTTTGATTGAGGCTTCTCCATTGTCGTTCCCTATGGATTTTAGTTCTTTCCGTACATTAAACTCGTTAAGATATAACGACCCAGACTTTGGTATTATTGTCGATACTGTTGATTCTACTGATGGAGGTGAAAATTGGAAATCGATGCCACTTTGATTACTGCTTGTGCTTTGTTCTCGTCTCTCTATTCAGTAAATACTCAATCATTATTCGGACAAATATGAATGGAAATTTTAAATTACCATTTGGGTCTGCAGCATTTCTATCTTCTTGCAGCAATCGATTACTATCTTCAGTTTCATTTATACTTAGGTGTGCAGTCCATTCACTTTAAAATAAGAACTTATAAACATATATTGACGTGATACTGTCAAGTAACAAGTTAAGAATTCACTGGCAAAAATACGATAAACTGTATACCTCAGATATCTTTGGTGCACTTTGTATCCCAAAAATGTTAGAGCAGTAATAACGACAGAAAACAGTAAAGGCATAAAAATTGAAACTATTTGTTCGACATCCAGTAAGCCCGAATTTTCTTCTACACTAACGGTGAAAGTTTTAAGATTGTCATTTTTTCCCCTTTTTCCATTACCGGGGGTCAAAAGCCCCATACATTCCTTGTTATCGTGTTTCACTACAAACACAATAGCAAATCCCTCAGAATATTTGTCACCATCTTGCTGAAATGGAAATTGCAGAAAATTAACTCAACCAATCAATTGAAACTGAAATATTCGAAACCTGTGTCCAGACGGATTATACACACCTCAACAACCACAACGGAACTCCTTGTCATCGTTTTAAATAGATCTGAAGGGTACTTTACATCCACCTCTTCATCATAAATTGGACACTACAAGCAGATCAACATAATGATTATAATACATTATACTTAAATTCACAAATTGTTACAATTTTGTCAGGATATTCTTACATAGATTGTTTGTATGGACACAATCATGCAAATATAGTCCTCAGATTTTATAGTAATCCTTGCAGATGAGTGTCGATTCTGATTATCACTTTTTTTTGGAAACTTGTAAACCAAATATTGAGGAGTTGAGGGTCCGGCGGTTAAAGTGATGATATGACTTGAATTTGTAGTGGCATTTCTACACAATTTTGGGAGATAAATGCAAAAATAGACGATATAATATTTCCACAAGAATAAAAATCTATTTATCTATCCCTTAGAAATGTCTATATTTACATACGTGTCACCTGCACCTCGTAGGAGCAAATCGTCTCTTAGTTGTGCCGTTAAATTAAAATGTACCAAAGAGTCACTGCAGGTAGTAATATGAACTGTGATATTCCTCCCATCCGAGAGTGTTTTATTTGGTGAAGAAGTACACAGGGTTCTTCCAGCTTCGTAAAATACACTTGCATGTCTGTATTCGCAATATTGAAGTTCGCCTTCATTATTGATGATTACTTATGATTACATAATAGTAAAGAGTAAAGATATTACTTACGAGTTATATGGGTCGAAACTGTATGGCAATATGACGGGAACTATGCGCTGCTGTTGAAAAATGGAGACTAAAACAGGACATTTCATTGTTACATCCATCTTTGATACGGATAAATCTATATGAAATGCTTTTCCCTGAAAAAAAATCCATTTGCTCTTAATGAATGTTAAGAAAAGTTTTTAATTGCAAGCAATCTTCATGTAATTTTAAATGCATTCTATTCAATGTTCTCCTGGATGCATCATCATCGTCTGTATGAAATCAATTTGTTCAAATCAAAAGTTAATTGTTTAACAGAATTACTGACCTCATCGAAAACAGCGCCTTCGTCAATTTCGTAAATGAACTTCAGTTCACACTTTTTGTTTATTTCTTGTTTAGGAAATGGAACCGGATTAGAATCAGTCAAATTAATAAACTTATCAGGAGGGCATGTTTCTTGTACCAAAATTTTTTCAATATCTTTTACAATAGATCGTTTTTCTCTAGATCCATTGCAAATAATGCATTTAACAATGCACAGGATGAACAAAAATTGTCCCCAAGTTCCTTTCATTTCAGCAATTGTAGAGGCAGCTTTTCGGTCGCGTGCAGAGATATTTCATTGGATTCTTCGATATTCTGATGCGAAGAGAACAAAATATTAAACTAAATAACTTTATCCGTGTAGCACATTAAAAATATAATATTCATAACTTTACCACAGGGCAGGGTACAAAAGAACGTGTCATGTTGTACCGCACAAAAGCCTTCAATAATATGTATTAATTATAAATGTGTAAGTAAAATTATAACTTAATATATTATTACATATAATTACATGTATATAATGTACTTAGAAAATTACAAATAAATATTTACACTTAATGGCATGAAATAATAATCTCAGCTATAGATGCATACTTCCATGTTCCATGTATGTATACTTTATATTGAAAGTTACAATAAAAATTATCTCGACGAACGGCGACCCCTAAATCTGCAACCTCAGTACTGTGTAAACGTTTATAACGTCTAGACAAGAAGTTCCTTTCACATGTTGATTATTGGTACTACTGTACTTGGTTGTAATAATAATTATCATACGCTTGTCTGAAGTGAATGTAACATAATTGTGAGCACTGAACACACTTTATTTGACTTTATTACATATAAGTAAGAGCTAAAACCGAACGCTGACCGGGTTGTGTCGTATCCGTATAATAATAACTTATCTTATCACTGATTCTTAGAAACCAAATCTTGCGGTTGACTTGACTCACCGTTATAAAAGGCAACGATAAGTAAGCTATGTATATTCACTACATGTTTATGATGTTGGTATGCAATTCCAAGCCTTCATTATACTATGACCAAATCAGTACTCAGTACTAAGTATGTGAAGATACATGTAGTTCTATACTCAGAAAAATTGACTCATCTGTTCATGGGCATTTTTTCCTATATTTTTTAGTAGCGTTTCATAGAGGCTGCACTTGCAGTTGCAGGTAGACCATTCATTCATCTCATCCAACAGAATTCGATAATATATTATTTCTCACACTTTTGTTTTACGTATACAGAAGTTTTGCCCAAAAACTGTGTGCATCAGACAGAGTTAGTCTGTATTGCCGTCTTTTCTGACCAACTGTCTACTGTAACTTTACTTGGAAAGTAAAATTTAATTTTGACCTTCGATTGTTGCATTCGCTCGTGTGTAGTTCCCATTTCGTCATTTCATATCCACAACCTTATGCATGTCATTTGGATTGGATTAGCAACAGGGTTTAGCCGTATTGTTTGTAGCTTTTTTGCGCATATATTATGCATGTTCCAGACTTAATAGATGATCACAATTACAATATAAAGGAAACCAGATCAATATGTTAATACATAAAGAAATGAGAGCCAAGAGGAGAGTTTAAAAAAATAGAAACTGGTAGATTTTGCTGACAAGAACATAATCAAGTAAAGTAAGTAATAGGAAAAACACATTAAGTACATAAAGTAAAAGCTAATAGATGCATAAACTTAATGCACCTACGTAAGCATAATCTACAGCACCAGCACCAATTTCCGGCTATAAACATGACCATTAACAAACAATCTAAAGCAGAAAGAGCTAGTGTTATAGCATGCAAATCCAACGACAACAACAGAAAACAGCAAAGAATGTAGATTTGGAGAGAGAAAAGTATTTATTTTCAGGTTATCTGTTAACTTATATTAGCATTGTAATAATCCTCAGCATGAAAAATGAAATAGAGATGATTAAACGTAAATTACAAAACAATCCATCTGCAAGGCAAGATTGAAAAGTCTGAGAGAAACGGAGACGGAGATAGTAAATAGATTAAATAGTTTGTAAATAATAGTCACATAAGTAGCAGTTAATACAAACATTTGTTTAGAAAGCTTAGTCAGACAGAGCTCGTGTGTGACTGGTGCTGACTAAGCGATAAGGCCAAGAAATGCTTATTTTTATAATAAAGACAGGACTTAACTGCGTAAGGATAAAATAATTAAGATTGTAAGTAACTGATTTTGAGGGGGAATAATATTTAGGGTCGTCATTTCTAAATGGTTATAACGATTTTCCTTTGCTTATGTGGTGTACCAAGATGATGAGTCATTTGATTTATCATTTTGGAGTCCAAGGGCGAGGGCTTTGTGGCATATATTTCTATAATTTACGCTTCAGTGAGAGAAAATTCATTTTCATTTCGTGGCCCGCTACAGGAATTTGAATCGCTGTTTAAAAAAATAAAGGTTAACAAGTTTTTTTTCGGTATTCTAAAACTGTAGGTGGCTAAAACTTTTAGTAGCATAATGGTAGGTAACTGACCTGAGAACAAGCCTAAATAGGAAAATGTGAACCATTTATTAAAATATTTTGATAATGGTCTCATTATATTTTATATTTATTACGTCCCATATTGTACTTATATGCTTATAAATACAATATTTTGTTACTACCTCAAAGTATCTAAACCTACATATATAAAAGAGAATGTTCAATAGGAAAGATGGAGGCAGACGATTTTGCTAATTTACACATTTTGTTTTTTCGCTCCGTTCTCTAGGAAGCTTTTAGTCTTACCATGATGCTCAAATTTCGAATTTAAAAAAACATGCTCTTTCCGATGGTGGTACCCTTGTTTCAATAGCATTATCTGTTCCAGATTTATAAAGGGTGAAAGTCAAAAATCCTATATATTTCGTGGCCACCATGTATATAAGAATCAACTTGTATGAAATGTCTGTAGTCTATATAAAATTATCATGTAAAATTTCATGAGCAAAAGAATATGGATAAGCTGCAACGAATAAGTCGCTTTTATAAATAGACTCCAGGAAATATTTTTAATTGTTGATTGAACAATAAATATATAGCTTTAGATTACTATCTCACGCACTTACTGCACTGAGAGTGTAAGAAAGTTACATCAATGAATTAGAAATGCTTTTATTTTGAGAGAGGAAAATATTTTTACATCAGCAACTGTTCCATATCACAAATGTCTAAATGAATACATTCTTATCTTAAACCATTTGCTTGTGAATCTTATCATAATGAATACAGAGAGCAGTCTTTATTGTTTGCATTCTTAAAATTCTAAATATTTTTAAAATGATTTTCAACCCACGGAATACTAAGAAAATTCATGCATTTTCAATTCCCGACGAAGGATTTTGCCACTAATCGTCTTTGGTAGGGAGTCAACAAATTCAACCTAAAATAAAATCCATCATCATCATCACACATTATCATTTTGAACTGCCTAAGCCAGTAATAATATTAATCACTTCATAAGATCATTTATTACTTTTCTGGGATATTTATATGGAGCTGTCTGCATTTTGACATGTTCCTGTATTTCTTTAGCCAATTTTCTTTTATCCAGATCCTTTCGATATTTTACTTCGTCAATGAGAACTATAAATGCTTTGACAACTTCACCTCGAAGGGGATCCGGTGATGCTACTACAGCACTTTCAAGAACACTGGGGTGTGTTTGAATTGCCGATTCAACTTCAAATGGTCCGATACGATACCTAATTAAACTCATTTCCATACATTCTTTTCATCCATTGTCACATATCCGGTGAAATAAAATGTCCATACATTATTATAGCGAAGGCATATTCAAGTCGAAATACTTAAGAAATTAAAACTACCCCGCTGAAATGATAACATCGTCTGATCGGGATGTGAAGAAAAGATTCCCCTCCTCATCCTTATAGCCTCTATCACCGGTGATATAGTGATCTCCTACAAAGCATGAATCATTTCTCTCGACGTCCCACGCCGGTCCATCTGGCCCTTCAGTGAGGTACCCTTGAACACGGAAACATTGATTTAGCCTTTTTGCAATTTTATTCATCAACCAGACATTTTTATTACTAGCAGACTAATCATAGAAATCTTCACCTGCAAACAAGCCAACTGGGTACGTTGGTTTGACTTTTAGAGCAATGTTTCCTTCTTTCAGTGGAGGACATTCTTCTCCTTTATTATTAATAATCTGTAAAAGATAAAAAATAATTCAGTTTTGCTAAAACCTTTCATTTTTTAATTTGTTAGATCAACTTACTCGTAAGTCATACTGCTCAGTAGGATTTCCAACCGAATTCTCTTTTTGTGGGGGCTGACCACCCATCCCAGGCATTTCAGTTTGGCCATAAACTTGGGTTATTGTAACACCTTCAAAAACAACGTTAGACAAAGAAAACATCGATTAAAAATTTTCAGAAATCCATTTTACCCAAGTTTTCTGATCCCATTCATACAATTCTTATACTAGAATATACCTAACTGTAAAAGTAAAGTTTGTCAAGCTATACTCATTCTGTTCCATAATTCATAATACACATACCTGTAATGTCCTTCCATTGTTTAATGGTTTCAGGATTCAGTGCTTCCCCTGCTCCCAAACATCTTCGAAGGCTTGGAAAGCGAAATGCGTGATCGTCCTTAACTTGCAAAACAGCTTTGTATAGCGTTGGTGGTGCAATGAAATTCGTGATGGGTTTTGTTTGCAAGACTTTTAAAACAATTTGGGGCTCCAGCTTGGCAGCCTAAAATTATGGTTATACTGTAGATCATGCATCACTTTAGATTATACTTGAAAACCTGGGGCTTAATTATTTGGCTACCAAACTCATTATTTAGGTTATTATACAGTAGATAATGTGGTTTTGTTATTAATACAATTTTAGTACAGATATAAGTGCATTAATTACAGATAGCGATGTGATGAAATGTTTCTACCTGGTTTATGTAGACAGTTGATCCAGCAATCCATGGACCGAAAAAGCAACAATAAGAGGATAGGGCCCAGCCAGTATCGCACGGGCTCCATATCACATCTGTGTCTGTATAGTTCATTACACTAAAGAAAAGGCAAAAGATAATACCACTATTAATCATATCGGGAAAGAGGATCCATTTAAATACAATACAATTTAGCATTCGTTTCAAATTACAAGGCTGATTTATAATGGCCTATTCCATACGAACTCTGTGTGTGAGCCACCATTTTTGGTCTCCCCGTTGTTCCCGAAGTAAAGAAAGCCTGGGCCAAGGAGTCACTTTTTGTTTTCTCATCCCTAAACTCCTGTACATCCTTATCGGAAATTCCATTGTATAAACTGGAATACGATATCCAATCGTTGGTCGACTGCTTGTTCGAGCCAACAACAATTTTCTTCAGAAACTCGACTCCCTTTTTAGATTTGTCAATCCTATTGCAGGCTTCGTCAACTTTTGCTTGATTGTCTTCATCGGTGACAATAATTTCTGCTCGAGATGACTCTAGGCGGAATTTTATGTCTTCTGGAGTTAGTTGTATGGTTCCCGGTGAAAAAATTGTTCCCAGCCGAATGGATCCTAAATATATAAACCACCATTCTGGAATTCTGGGTAGAAGGGAAATTATTATTGGAGGATTCATTAGAGAGTTGTTTGGTTGAGCTCTCGGATCCAACAAAGATTTTATCACCAAAGCAGAACGTATGGATTCAGTACGAACTTGAGAAAATGAAAATTTCTTGTCGTTTTTGTTATCATCGAACCACAAAGCAATGTGATCGGGTCTTCGTACCTCAAATCATGTAGTAAAACAAATATAATAGATCTTTATTTGACCAAAAGCTCAAATCTTAAAATTAAATATGAACAGAATTACGTAATTTCATGAACTTACTACTTCCTTTTCAAACACATCAGAAGCAAAGTTGAAGTATTCTGGGATTTTCCCACTCCTGCATATTTCTGCCAAATCTGGCCACTGGTGTCTATTATCCTTCCCGGCTGGTTGGGAATAATATCTTGATGGAAACAAACATGACACTCTGTAAATGTCGACAACTGCTTTCGTTTTGTATAGAAAATTCATTTTGAGTTTGTAAATGCACTTTTAGATTTATACAAACATGACATCTTGAAATTCAACGGACACTGGTTATTCTCAACTCAACACTGGTTATAAAACCCAAACGGAGTGATTATGACAATACTCCTATCTGAAAAGAAACTCATAATATTGTGGCTGACTTATAGTATTAGTAGATAGCAGTTAGACATCACCAGTGCACTTGTTTACAGTTTACAAATGTAAGTACAATAACAACTTTTAGTGCTGGTCTAAATTCAACATCTGTATACAGAATTCTTGTCTGTAAGTATAGGGTATTAAGCAGCGTGAACAAACCATGATACTGTACATACGTCGTAGTATTATGTACACATAAAGTAGATTTAACTTAAAGAGGAATACGTGCTTAGTGTAGGTTATAGACACAGCCTCTTTTTATAATGCCATTTCAGAAGAGAAGTCGTGACCTTCAAAGTTTGTCCATGCAATATAGCATACCACATTAATGCCCCATGAAGTGATAACGAACAATGACGAAAATCCTGTTTCCATTTGTAGGTATATCTCTCAGTAAGTAAATGTACCTTTATATAAAGAAATTAATAGCATGGCCCATGGTTGCAGTGTATCAAGTATACCGGCTTCGTTTTGTCGCACTAGTATTATTTTCTACATCTGTATGTTAGCAATGATAAAAGGTAAACACAACACTTTAAGTATGGTCAATACATTAGGGCTGTATCTCTCTGTAATAATATCGTAGTAGTACTAATAGTGTAAAATATTCTTGTACCGGCAATGGGTTTATTTACCTCCAGATATTATGGTGTGATCTTTCTGTTCTAGAAGCAGATTTCTGGTTTAATTACATTATTTTTGTCATACCATATGTTAGAATGCTTTTCATTCCATTTCTCACCTGTACATACGAACACGTTACTATCATGATCGATTTACATGGACAGCGTTTTATTACTGTAAAAACACTGTAAAAAGGCAGTAAAAAGGTAAGAAAACAAGTAGGTATACTTAACACCAACTTATCAGTATATTTATTATAGGTTCCTTGCTTAACACCAATGTCTTATCACAAAAAAGTAATGTTTGCCGAAGGAATAAAACTCGATGGGTTGTGGTTGTGAGTGAACGAAAATGAACAAAACAATCTGGTATTCAAAAATGGTCTTTATTGCAGGTAAAAAAGTTACGTTACATTTATTAGGGGACCTTTTCACCCTAGTTTATCCATGACCGTATCCCCCGTGGCCCCCGCCGTATCCTCCCCCATGGCCTCCACCACCGTGACCGCCGTAAGATCTTCTATTACCTCCACCACCCTTATGTAGAATTCCATGTATTTTCCGCTTCAATCCCTTAAGACCGGCTTCAGTTTGGGTCACCCCAATTATTGCCACCATCAACAGGCAAAAATAAACGAAAAACTGTTTCCGAAAAGGGACAAATAAAGTTTGGTCATTATAACATTTCCAAATGATTACAGGGGACAAATATGGAAGGTACCAGTTCTAAATGGCCACAAACTGTTCCTTTTAAAATCCCTTTTCCTACAATGTAGTTTGAACTACAGTCAATACTTTAATACTGATAAATATGATACAGATTAATAAAATGGACATTTACCGATTTTTTAATCCACATTGTACTTCTAAGACGTTTCTTGATTGCAGGGATAAGAATGACTTACAACTGCCATATCCTAGTGCGAGACCTAAGGTATTTATACATAAGGACGAGTTTGATGAGTTTGTGCCAAGTAAACTCACGTTCTCTTTCATTTAACAGTTTAGCGAATTGAAAGTATAACCGACTTAACCAAGGTTAATTACTGAAAAAATCATCCATTTTCGTCCGCATTGTGTCTTGCGTTGTAATTAATGTATTTAAGGCACCTCATCGTGCTGAAGAATTATTTGAGGAAATCAATAAGTACTTGAGAGAAGTCACGTAACATGACGCTAATGCTGCTACTTATTTCATCTGCGTAAGACTTCTTGTTGCCTATCACTTTTGCGTATACAAAAACATGTCGCTGGTAGATATTCTATGATTTGTGGCTTCTTTTGACGGGCATAATATTATGATCATAAATGTAGACAATGCAGAGAGTACTCACGTGAGATAACCATTTACATTTAATTTCTAACGCTAAATGATAGGCGATGCAATGATAATACTGCTTTCAAACCTCATTAAAAATGATTAAGGTACTTTTGACTTTGAGGATTAATTATAGAATGAATTCATGACAGAGTTCCGATACTTTGATCAGTCATGCAGCCCATTTATCTCAACAAGAAGAAATTTCAACATTTCCGCCTGTGACTTATAAATAGAAAATCATTGAGAAGGTGCAACACTAAAGTTAGTAAACATTTAGGCATCGAAATCGTTTTTATTTGATGAATCCGTTGATTCTAGTATTTTTATCAGAGCTATTGGCATACAATGGCTTTAGTGAACATCATTTGGCAAAGTAAAGGGATGAGAAATGAATGAGGTATACTTAAACGATTACACACTTATGTTTCAACAGTAGATGCTTTCGTACTTGGTGAACAGTAGACATGTCCTTGGCCACTTCCGAATGAAAAGCTTTACCTAACTACATACTAGGTTAGATATTAAAATTAAACACAGGGACAACACGACATCAGGCAAAGAGTAAATGAGGAGGCTCCCTGCTGGCATACCATAAATTCACAATAATGGCACACCTAGAGATAGTTTTATGAAAAAATTATTGCATTCCACGCACGAGGATGAATGGAGATTTTATTTAGTGTGATGCAGTGGTTGAATCTTGACTGACTGAGTTTTGAAACTGTATTGCACTCTTTGTGGTTTAATTTCAAGCTCAACATTCAAAATTGAAAACTCAATTCAGAAAGAGGAAGAATTTACAGTATACGATTCTAATTGAAGCCAAATTAGGCAACTGATGCAGGATGCAAGCTTCTTTTGCTGAGAAAATATTTGAAAGACATAAAGAACGCAACAGTTGATTAATGCTTATCGTTAGATTATTTTTATTTTAAAATACCATTTTTTTCATGATTCTTAGATGGCTTCTTTTCATTTTTAACTAAAATTCTCAAATCAGCTAAAGCTGAATGTGTAAGGAAATGTAATTTAGATTCTAATGAATAACCTTTGTAATTTTGGTTGGCATTTTCTAAAATTTTAATGGCTGAATGAGGGTTTCCTTGAGACCAAATAGTAATTCCAAGTTCATAAGTGGCAAATGGTGCAAGGTAATTATCAACGACAAGTTTTTTCTCATATAGAATAATTTCACGGAAAGTCTCTTCTGCCTGTAGAAGACAATTCATGTATCTATAGCACATTCCCTTGAGGAGATACAAAAGACACAAATTGTCGACGTAATGATAGTCATCTTTCTCCTTTTCTATTTGCTGGATATGTTTTTCAATGAGTAGTAACAAAGGTTGGATTAAACTGGTTTGCTTTCCCAAGATTTTGAATTGATTCCACAAATAAAGAAGTTCTATTGCCGGAAGCACTAATTTCTCTCCTTGGGCAAAGAATCTTTCAGATTTCTTAACAGCAAATTTTTCAACGGGTATTGATTTTCCTGCAATTCTTTGTTTCCATTTTGGGATGTTTTTGAAAAGTTGAGAAACTTCTTGTTGTTCTTCTTTTCCCAGAGTTTCGTAAATCATACACATGAAAGAGGCCTTCAAATAGCCATAAACTGCCGGAGACCATTTACTTTGTTTCAAGAGTAAATCTGCGTAATCTTTTGCCTGGACCCATTCTTGTTTGAAACTGTGAGCCCAGAGTAATTCCCAATAGCATAAATGTTGTATCTGAAGCCAATCATTTTGAGATTTCCAAGCTTTTTTGTACCACTCAATTGCATCGTCAATATTTGCTTTCACATATTCCAGTCTTCCTTTTGCAAGATTAAACCAAACTCCGTCAGGGAAAATTGCCAATTGTTCAGCAATCAGTTGTTCTGACAAATTCAAATCGCCCTCTCCATGGCCGACAACGTAAGTGACGAATAAATGATAGCCCACCAATGACATCGCACATAAAACTTGACGAACCGATCCATCTAGTTTGCTTCCGATACTGAATTGTTCTAGACCAGTTGCTTTTATTTCGTCACGATTGTCAACTAAACCAAGAAACTCTAAAAGCTTCATAATCCTCGCGGGGACCAAAGACAGAAGCAAATTGTAGCCCCCCATTCCCATCCGTACACCACTTTCGAAATGGATTTTGTGTTTTGAATTGGAATCATCCCAATGTCGATATTTCAAAATACTCCAGCACTCCTTGAATGCATTCAGACAAGATCTCATTTTCAAACCCCCTCTGACAAAACTCATCAACGTTTCGTCTTCAATAAACATTAGTGTGCCTCTGAGAAGCAGACATTCTGCATAGCAAAGCTCCGCATGGATCTCTTCTTCGCTAAGAAGATCATAGTTTGATCTCCGAATTATTTTCCCCAGAGATTCATAGATGGAATTCTTTTTCCGAAATCTTTGACAAACTTGCATGGATTCATCTAGGGCAGCTCCAGCTTCTAGGATCTTCTGATGCTCAAATGTCATCATAGCTTCTAAGAAATAAAACACTCCATTCCCCAATGCGTGGTACATGCTTTCTTCGGTCCACGGTCTCATCAAAGTACGGGCTTCATCAAACTGGTTGTTTAGGAATAATTTCATCCCTATCTTGCACTCATCTATACTCAATGCTAAAGTCATCTGTCCTGGCTTTGAAACATGTTCTAATGCGTCTTCAAAAGAATCCTCGCTATCTTCTAAATCTGGTGTCATCATCTTGACTCCACTATTGGAAAATAAGTTAGAATTTGTCCAACTATCTGTATTTGCATTATCATTACATATCTGTATACTAACAAAAATATTCTGATATGATTACCTATTGCACTCTACAGTGAACGGTGTACCCCAAACAGCGATATTTCGAAATATTATTTAATCTACACAATAATTTTAAGTTCAGAAAATACTTTCGTTTGAAAATTACTCTTCATGATAAAACAGGAGATTTCAGGAGATCAAGCTAATCGAATCTGTTGATTTTAAAAATATGTGAATTTGGTGTAAGAAAGGTGAAAATTCTGTTTCTAGTATTCTAGAACAAACTCAATTTACAGGAAATATTTTTAAAACAAAAATTCAAGTAAAAAAGTAACAACTTACCACGTCCGTCCGACTGTTGAGATTTTATCGTGCGTGATAATACGAAATACTGACTTCCTGGTTAATAAGTTCTAGGACCATACCCATCTGCTTCAATTTTGCACAACTGAAACAAAATTCAGAATACACTTTCTAGATATCATAACTGAAAGCTTTTCCTAATGACTAGTAAAAAAGCATTCATTGAATTGAAACACATCCTCTGCATTCTAACTTCTAACCTTTAGTTGTCAGTTTTTGGCCTTATATGCGTTCATAATCATATTGCGGTTAAAATTACTGATTACTGTAATTATCTGGATACCTAAAGCACAAAGTATAATAATAATATTGGCCTATTTCGTGGGAGGTATCATTGATTGCATACAATATTATTGTATTATATTTTATGTACTTTACCCTTACCCACCACGCACCGCCCACCACCGCATCGCCGGCATCAAGTAAGAGTCTTCTACAATATAATGCGTATAATATTTGCATGTGTACATACTATGCAGCGAGTAGTAGTACTATTTACTATCAATAACAAAATATAATCAATCGACATACCCCATTTCCACTTATACACTGATTTTTCTGAATATCTCTGAAAAATATATTTCTGTGACTACGTGAAGGTCACGTAGTCAGTAGTGAAAAAGAAAGATAGTAGATAGTAGATAGGAGCTTTTCTACGTAATTACCAAGGAACCTATAATAAATATACTGATAAG
>JABASH010002816.1:0-18622 GCA_019776445.1 Tomocerus maximus | reverse complement strand
TTCTAGTATTCTCACAAAGTTATTAAAGTATTTACGTGTTATTAAATTTTATTGTAAATATACTATCAAATTAAATTAATATATCCATCTTAACCAGAAAGAATATCTATTCTCTGGGTTTGCCTAGCTATCTAATTCTATTTTAGCAATTGTAGATTTCTTGAATTGTCATTTACAATATCAAAATTGCGATTCATCTGTACGATGTTTTCCAAATCTTCAGTCTTTATTGAAAATTTTTTCTTGAGAAAGTCAATGACGGCTCGATTATTTTCATTTTGAGTCCGTTCGTATTCTAATTCCTTCTCCAGTTGCGAAACTTTGGCCAATAAATGTTTCGTATCATCTCTATTTTTATGCTGCTGGTCTTCAGAGTGT
Organism: Tomocerus maximus; assembly: GCA_019776445.1. Classification (NCBI taxonomy): domain Eukaryota; kingdom Metazoa; phylum Arthropoda; class Collembola; order Entomobryomorpha; family Tomoceridae; genus Tomocerus; species Tomocerus maximus. Next base: position 18,244 of record JABASH010002816.1, on the reverse strand, counting down.
ATAAAGTCTCTACAAAATTGGTCGCGGTGAATAATTTCTATTTCATGTGATGCCGTTTCGTCATTCTGTAGTTGATCATCTTTTTCAGTTCCACTGCTTCCCGCATTCAACTTTAAACTTTGCAAATCTTGTACCAATTGCGGCATTTCTTCTGAATCAGTTTGTTGTAGCGTTAAAGAATTTCTTAATTGTTTCCAATCGGTTTCAAGATTTTTGATGAGATTCCCCAGTTTATTGTATTCCTCAACTAATTCTGCACTTTGTTTTTTTACCATTACTTTTTTTAATTCATTATTTTCTTCTAGTAATTTTGCAGTCATTTGTTTGCAATTATTCAATTCCTGAATGAAATTCTCTGACATTTCTTCAGAATTTGCTGATTGTGATATTTCTACTGAACGGGAAGGATTTCCTACTGGTTCTTCAAAGTTAGAGAACATCTCCAGGCTATCCTGAGCTGTGCCAACAACAGCACATTCCAAATCCTCTGGGCAAGTCTGAAATTCAGAGGAAGTTTCTTGATATTCTTCGCTATCAATTTCATTTCCTCCGCTTTTATCGTTCTTTGCACATTTTGGTTGCATCTGTTTCTTTTTCTTCACTGCCAGATGTTTCTCAATGTGTTGTACATACTCCAGATTTTTATCTAGCCATTCCTCAACAGCATATCGGCCCATTAGTTGATTATCCGTTGGACGTTTCCTAACAAAATCATTTCCAGGTATATGAGATTTTTTTAAACACAAATATATCATACAGAATATTTTCATAAATATTTTTCCTTTCGGTAACACTCGGTTTTTCAAACTACAAAAAATTCCTGGATACCATCCAAGAAAAGCTTTACTCCTCACTTCATCAATTATAAATGAGGAGAAAAAATTGCGCAACAGAGTAATTGTATTTAATTAAATATAATATGTAAGTAATGAACTACGCAATTATTAAATAATGTATTTAATGTACCCCATTTGACAGTATTTGATTTGTTCAACTCCATTTCGTCGGCTAACCAAAACCACAACTTTCTTTGTTGGTTTTTCTTTCTGTTTAATAAGCCTGGATGTGGTGAGCTGTTTAGAAAATCAAGAAATATTACACGAGGAAGTCTTTTGGTAGAATGTTTACAGAATTATATACGTTTCTTACCGATGCAAACATTTTAAATCTGTCTACTATGACAGTTTCAAAACAAGAAATATAACCACACGCACAATAGCACAATCAATAATGTATGAATATTGTAATACTCGTCAATGTCAACAGAAATCAACTGAGAAATGGTCTTAAGGGCTGATTATTTATTTATTTTTCAAGTCAGATAATTATTAAAAATCTGTTTAAACTGATTTGTACTTTAACCACAAGTTTGTCTTATAAATGCAGATTATTCCTTGCCGGGTGTGTCTAGGCGGAGTGTTAGTAAATGTACAAGATGTTTTGTGCAGCCTGGCTAACTACACAATGTTAGAAACTGCAGAGTAATTAATGCGCACAAAGGTGGTTTATAAATAGAATCTTTTTTTATTCTCGCAAGAATTTGACAATCTGTTCTATATTGCAAAGTCTATTTATTTACATTAGAACATTCCGCTCCTCATTTTTCTTATCGTCAACGTGCAGCTCTCACGCTTAGGCTTTTACCATCCCAAACAATTTCAGCTTTCCCTTTGCCCCCGCAAATAGTAAAATACTAGGGCAGTACGGGGAAAACACATAGAGATCCAACTAGGCCTATATTAAATACCCATTTTTATCGAAGTAAATAGTTGAAAATTAAGCATGCATGTCATAATGTTTGCACAATTAAATGTTATCAAGAAAGAAATATATTTATTATAATATACATGTAAATTAATATAAATAATTATCCTGTATTATCTTCAAAATTAGCAACCAAATAAGAAAGTTTTGAAAACAGTCGTTTGGAGTTAAATATTCAAAAAGTAAGTACTTGGATACATTAATTTACATTAAAAAGGTACCCAAAAGTAATTATTATTCATGTATATATGTTTCTCCTGTAAAGATGATGTGATACTTATTTGATTCTAGGTCTAGGTTTGATATGGGCCGGAGCATTTTTCCACGAAAAGCATTTATTGTCATTGAACTAGGAAATAAGTGAAAGAACAGTCACTGTCATTACAGCTATCCTAAAATCCTAATCTAACTTCTGGTGGTTAATTATTATAGGCATAAGAATATATAGACACCCACTTATACTCGTAGTAGACAAATTTAATACTTTAATAGTTTTGAGAATTTTGAATTTTTGCATTTTCATTGAAAACGAGTGGCCAAAATATGGACCGAATTAAAGAGAAATTTTAGGGCGACAATTTACTCTTAAATCTGATAAATTTATTGGAAAAATTTCAAAATCTGTTTGGCCTAGAACATTAGTTAATATTTACGCATAATTAACGCATAATCAGTTTTAAAACAAATATAAATAGTGGTGGTAGCATATAATTAAATAAGTAATTAGTAATTACACTTTAATAAATGTACTATCTCTTACCACAGTACCTACTGTTACTGTGTGAATACTTTTAATAAGTTAGTAATAACTAATAAGATTTTGTAAAAAAAATTAGTTTTTCCTCATACTATAGGTAAATAGGTTGCGGAAGTGTAGCCACATTATAAGTAGAATTTGGACGTGAGGAAGTAAAGTTCAAAAATTTAATTAATATTATATACATATTATTATATGTATATGTTACGGTTGAACGTGTCTCTATTTCGACCGTAGAACGCTATTTCTCTCTCTGTCCAGAAATAACAAGCTTCAATTTTAGCCACTAACGGATCAAATTCAAATCAAACTACGAAGGACCAACCAGTCGTCAACTCTGACTGGATTTTACCGTGTATGCCAGAATGTCACTTGTCGGTGAAAATGTGTAGTGTAACTAACTATTTAAATGTATGAAATGTAGACACCAAATAAATAAAAATTAGTAATTTTTATCATACTATCTATATATCTACATTATTTCAACAAATCAATCAATTAGGTCCCTTCAGGAAATTTTAAAAAATTACTTTCTTCGGACAGGAACAGAAAGCATATTTACTCAATGGTAAATATGGTACCTACGACCTACATATAATTTTTACTAGCCTATCACATTACGCACTAAAACTCACTACATTTTCAAGCTAGCGCAGCGCTTAACTACGCAACAGAATAGTGAGATATCATTGTATACATAAAGGGGCGACAGTGCTACATATATTTAGATAGAGAAGGACGACAATGAGGACGCGACAATTCTACACGAACAGTTATTAACAGCTACAGTTATTAAAAAGTTTTACTAAATGCTAAATCCACTAACTAACTTTCAATAACTAAAATTTAAATAAACTAATCCTATCACTGATCGACAACATTGGTACATTACATAATACTACATAATTATAATTTCCTTTGATCGAGGAAATTCATTTATTATTATTATGGTTATGGTATAAAATGCAGATAATATTTGTATACCTACCAATATCTGTCACAATGCCTTCGTATATAAATTGGTTGATCTCATAATTAAAATTCATAACCTTTCTTTCCTTTCTACAGCTACTAATAAATTTGAGAAGCATAAAAGCTTATATCAATCATGGGGTTTGCATTTTTAATTTTAGCTGTCGGTTTGATCTCCACAGCCTCTGGGCAAGGTAAAAGGCATAATTTACTCTGTAATTATGTATAACAATATAATACTAACTAATGTTATAGGAATAAATAAATACGTTTGAGTAACAATGTTTTTATATTCATTAGTTCAAATTTCCTTCAATGAATTCAGCAGCGCCGTGACGAATAACGGACATCGAGCCCCAAGTCAGAGTCAGTACAATTTATTCATGTCCAACATGCGCCATGGCCAAATAACTACGAAGCAGGAAGCTGCCATGGCACTCGCCCAATTTATCCATGAATCCGGTGGGTTGCTAATAAAGGTAGAAACCGCGTGTGCTCAATCCCAATGCCCGGGTGTGTACGTAACCCCCGGGAGTCCCAACTGTGATGCTCCAGGACAATATTACTACGGACGGGGATACATCCAACTGAGCTATTGCGAGTGGAATTACAGACCGGCGTCTCAGGAACTATACGGAGATCTTCGGCTGGTCAACAATCCGAATCTCGTGGCTACAGACGATAACATCTCCTGGGCCACATCCTTCTGGTTCTGGGGGAAGAATGTCCACCACCAAGGAGGATCTTCTGGGAGATTCGGGGCCACTACAAACGCCATTAATGGAGAGCGAGAGTGCAAAGGGGGACCAAACCACCTGGCCAACAACAGATTCCTGGTGTATGGCAAGGTTCGTCAGGCTTTTGGACTTCCAGGTGCAGGCGACCCCAGTGGTTGCCACCGCCCATGATAAAATTATTTTTTGGCTTTCCATTTTAAAAATCATAATACCCTAGAAAGCAATTTAATATAGAAATTAATAGTTAGCAATATGTTAGTTACATAAATAAATAAGTTGAATAAATAGTTGAATAAATAAATAATAATAATAATATATATGGACAGGACATCGATTTTGACGTGAATTTATTTCTACAGTGTCAAAACATTCCAGAATTTTCATAACAACATGGCAATATTATGTGTTTAATTATTAGTAATAGTATTTTGGTATATTTTGCTTGGAGTGAATTAAACTAACGGTGCATAGAGTATTTAAAAGTATATTACATTTAAATCAGAAATAGCTTTTGGTGAAAATATTTTATAATGATTGTGTAAGGCTCATGAGTTCGAGGTCTAGACCAGAAATTTAATTGGCATCTTCAATTTGGGTTTCTTTTACTAGAGTTATGCTCCGAGATGTAGAGTAGGAAAACCAAGGTAAACTCACCAACTTACACCAACCTTAATGTTATTATGGTTTAATATGCCTAGAATAAAAACTCAGTTCTTTCACCTTAACTTTCAAAATAAATATCCGGGTTGGTTGTCCTTTGTCATTGTTTCGAAAGTATAAAAGCCCAGAGTAGGAATGGAAACCTAAATTGCCGAAAAGCCATTTTTGTGGCACAATTTATAGGTGTTGTGGGAGAATCTCAGAAAGATATTTTTAAATTCGCCCTTCAAGTGTTGTTGGAGTACCTACCGCCTATAGGGCACTCCCCTTGTATGGCTTTAGAAAATACTTTTTGGAGGAAAATTTCATGCCTTTGTATGACCATGACCTGCTGATAATTCTGGTACACTCATTCCAAATTCCAAATTTCTTGACAATTGTTTTGTCATGATATTACATTTTATGAGTTAATCGCTTTTGCTCATGCGAATGACCTAGATCTATTACATATATGTTACCCATAATTTTTTACAATTGAGTTTAATATAAGATAAAAAATAGTTTTAATACTGTGGTAGGTATTGAGGAAACAACTATTATTGGTAATTGATTTTAAATAGTAAATACTCACTTGTCGAATATATTTTACTTTGTCGATTGGTATATGGTATCTAAGAGATTTTGGAAATAACAGCACCTTGTTCATTTCATATCACATGCTTAAATTAATGACTATTGTCAGTTAATAATAAATTGTCTGAACGACAATATTCTGTTCAAATTACTATTTAATTAGAGACGTTCTAGCAGGAATATTCCCCTTAATCGATTATCACATTTATACAGATATTGTAATAACAGTTGTATTTGTATTTTAATTGCTATAGAGGCTGTTATTTTTAATGAATTAGGATTATAATTAACATCAATACCATATTATGTAAGTATAGTAATTTATCAGGATGTTAAATAATCCTAAATGTGTGATATTAGTGGAGTCGAAAAGTTTGGAATCTGATGTCCAGAAATATAAAAGAAAAGACAATAATATGTCGTGGTTAACGCGGAGAAGACGCGTGATATTGGGATTCATTGCAATGGCTACTTCAATCTACCCATTATTGGCAGTACTACATTTGCAATCCAACTTCTACGACTTGGAATATCTGCAAGAAAGAATTGAAGACGCTGCCATACACCAATCTGCACAAGTGGTTGAAGAAATGATTAAAATAACGATCAAAGATGATTTTGAGGACTCGGCCCGTCTACTATCCACAGACCCACCAACTTCGGAACGCCCTACACAATATCATAAAGTAATTCTGAAACCTCTCCCTGGAAATTCGGGGTTTGAACTGGTTATGGAGAATGTCAATTATACAGATGGGAAATGGAATAAATAATTTGCCCATGAATTATAAATAAATTGTATGTAGAGTTCCAAAATAAAGTGCGTCTGTGAGATCCTAAGATTTTGTTTTGCTATTACTACACAATTTATGATAATTGTAGCAACTAAATATTAGAAAGGTGCTTTAATTTATATTTAATTTTAAATGTTCACAGAAATATTTTTAAGCAATAATGAAAAGGTCCCTCACTCTCCAAGGGTAATGTATCTAACGAAATAAATAAAACTTGAAGTGGCAATGTAACAATAAAGGGCTTTATAAAGCAAGGAACAAAAAAGCAAGTATTTTTGATTTATTTTATAAAAACCAAATATGAAAACTTAACACTACTATTTCACACTCAGTATTTGTTATTTAAAGCATGTGTGATTCATAGAATTTGGAAGGATTTTGTAATGATAGTACACAGCTTCTTTTAAACTGCATGATTAGAAAAATTTAAACTGTGATTATGGGAGTAATAATGTTGGAATTAGGGTAGAAATTGTACACGTCTGTAAAAACATAGTCGAAGCAGTCAATAAAGTACTACTTGTAAATACAAATAAATTATTTAGACTTTAATTTAACTGCTTTTCCTAGATATATACTTACAATTATTTAAATTACTAATTGAGTTTCTAATGGTAAATGCTGTCTTTGTTATGGCATAATTTTAAAAGAATTGCCTGCAATTTAGTATCAATTTTCGAAAATTTCGCTGAGATAGTAAGTATAAAGGTTATCCTAAGGTTAAGGTGACATTCATGGTTATGTTACAAGTTCATAGCCAAATAAAAGTTTGTTGGGAGGGAGAACAAATTAACGAATGCCTACAAAAATATTGCGAAAAGTATTCCAAAAATTTACTGCAAATCAAAAGTTGTGTAAGTTAGTATACCCTTATGTGATGTGAAGGTGAACATTCAATATGCATTTTTTAATAATATGTTATAGTATACAATTTTGCAATTTAACTTTATATAAAGGCTAAAAATGAGAAATGAAAACAATGTCAACATCACACCAAGAAAACAAATTAGAACCCAAAGCGTGTAGTAGGAGTTTGATTTCTAAATAGATTGCACATGCATGATGCAACCCATTATTGTGTGGAATTGTAAAATTACAAATTTACTATGCCACAATTATAATGCTCACAATTTCACGTACATATGAGGATCCTTCCTAATTCCTACATTTTCATTCTACATATATTGACATTGAAAAGCAATGTGTTTATTCATAGAAATACCCCAGGCGTTCAACATCAAAGGTTCAAGGGCTTAATACATTACAAGCAAGCTGAAATTAATATTTTCAAATAAAATCAGAATATATTAAAATGCTATTAACACTTCAGAAATATTTTGCTAACCTTTCAAAGATTGGATTCTTTATGGGCTCCTGTCCTTTTATTTGGGATGATCAGAAACGAAAGATTACAAATCCAAAATCAAAGACAATATTACTAAAAAGGGTTGCAGCATTTGGCTGTGAGTTATTTCTGACAGTTTTCTTTCTCATAAGATTCGTTCAAGAATGGAGGACGACCGGAAGATATTTTCAAATGGTTGTGTGCGGTTCCTTTTTCTGTTGCCAAAGTCTGGGAATGTCTGCTCATATCCCAATTATTTTCTACGAAGATTCTCTCCAAGATTTTTTCAACCTCTGCTTTTGTGAATTCTTTCCTTGGTTTCAAAGTAATTATTTTCTACTATGTTTATTAGTATAGTACATACATAGGTATGTCAAATTAATTTTTTGCCGATAAAATTAAATAAATCTGAAAACTATATTTACTTACATATTACTTATGTGTAGAGAAGAGTAAATAATTTGGGTTTGAGTTAAATATTTGTAGAAACTCAAAATAATTTTAATTAATTACAGAAGAATTCATGAAACCTGGAAGTAAAGAAAAGGACGTGAAAGGCATTTTGGCTCTGAAGGGATTTGTAGCATCCGCTATACTGCATCCGTTGTTGTCTGCAACATATTTTGCTGTGATGGCACCTTCTGAAATATACTCTGTGACTTCATTGTTGCCGTTGGCATATCAATTCAACTTTTTAATGGGAATTTTCCATTTTGGCTTCATTTTGTGGACTCATTGGAATATTTGGAGCCTCAGTTCGTTCTGTTTTTCTTATGGGCTCTTTTACTTCAACTACTCAACAATGATTAGTCAAGAAATGCAGTAAAGAATCATACTCCATTTTTATTAGAGTAAATAAATACGGTGGCCAGATATAATTTTTTTTAAAAGTTTTGTCATAGAGAGACATTCGAAGCAGGCAAACTGCTTCGGAACTCATAATATCAAAAATAGATTTAGATCGAATTAATATAATTCCATGTACAAGTTTTGTTTCTATATTGTAGCAGGTAATAATAACATTAGACGCCTTAAGTAAAATACTGATTTAGTTCAATAATCAGAAATTTGCAGAATTTTATTTCATAAAACTGCCCTTATAAGAAAATTAAATGTATTCTAAATTTCATAATCTTAATCTTTTTATCAGATTCGGACGAAAAGAACATGAAACACAAGATGCACTGAGGACGCCATTTAATATTCTTGCAGTACAAATTAGAGCAAAATATATGAACACTTTATTTGTGCTAATATCAAAGGATTATGGCATCTTTCAAGACTTTTGTATCCGACAATTATGTATATTCATGGCTGTTGGGTTCATTCGGTTGCTTCACCGTCAAGAGTATGCCTTTGCAGTTATGTTATTTATGGTCACCTTAGATATTATGATTACTTGGTTTTTCGCCCTTGAAATTGCTGCCATGATAAATAGCACGTCATCGAATACTATAAATTCATGGAAACAGTATCATTCAAAAAATAATTTTGACATGAAACTAATGAAAATGGTTCGATTGAGCTCTTCGCCATTAAAAATACAAATTGGCAATTTTTTTATTATCCAAAAACATTTGGGTGCTAACTTTATCATGTCAGTGTCTCAAGTAACTTTTGGGGCCTTGATTGCATTGTGATACGATTCGAAAAGATTTGTTAGTTTTTATCTCAAAAATAAAACTGGTGTTCGCTGGACGAAAATCCGAAAATAAATATTATTTCAATTTTTCAATTGTGATTAAATTTCTGAATCGGTGTTTTGATTTCAGTCGTAAATTACGACTCGTAATACAGTACAGATAAATGTCAATTATACGCTTCATGGCAGTTAAATCCATAGACCATTAGGTCATTAGCTTATCTATTTTGCAATGTTCTATTGACTTACAGCAATAATATAAAAACAAAAATTGAAAGTTTAGGATTTTCGCAAGACTTATTTTATTTTTATAGAATATTCTTGCTGTAAATATCTATAATAGAAAAATGTATACCTGACTGTTATGTATTTTCATGGCTTTGGAATACAAACGATTACCGATTGCAAAACATGCTAGTGGAAATATTTATTTAAAGCTATTTGTGACATAGCTTAAAATATTGTTAACTTTGTTTGTCGCTCCTGAAACTGCAAAAGTATGCACCACCTTATCTAAATAGTAATAGTAAATCGCGGAGAAAAGCCAACTTTATATCAAGTCATGTGCCAGTGTCGATTTGGATTAAAAGGTTTCATATTTACTTATATATTTTGTCCAAGGATATTTCACTGAAATAGAAACAAATTATGTACTTAAAGTCGCTTTGTTGCAAAACAAAAACAAAGTTGAAGGTTTGCAAATGAATTTTAAATACAGGCATTACTTCTAAGTTCTAACGCTATAATATATTTAAGGAGCAGAGAAGAATTTATGTTTTTATCCCTGCTGTCTGTCTGTTTGTGAGTGGGTGGCTGTATATGTAAGCATAACTCCCAAATGAATTGAGATAATTAGGTAAAACATTTTGCACGTATACTGCTGAAGTCCTAACCTCAGAGTAATAAATCAATTGGCACTGAAATTATATACTTTATAAATCTGACATAGATTGAGATTATACATTCAAACTTTTTGTTTACACATCATTGGGTCTTCAGGAACTTCCAATTGAACATGGTGACTACATGAGAACTTTGACCCAAATCATTCACTTTTCTTCAGTTCTTTGTTACAGACTTACAGAGATTGCCACAGATAGCAGCTTAATGCTATCACTACTTACAGTCTGTTTGTCAAATCTGTTAGTGGACAATTTCTGGCTGGGAGTTCTTCATTTGGAAATCAGAATGTTAACGTTATGAAAATGCTATTCTTTAAAAAATTTTATATTTAGAATTTGAAGTAGTTACCAATACGCTGTTTTAATGCCTTATTCCACGATTCAATCCAAATTCATCAATTTTCAATTTTTTTAATCCCTTTTGATACTATTTAGGATTCAATCTGCATCGTTTAATTCGGTTGTAGGTTAATTCTTCGAAAGTCGTTTGTTCGAATGGTGTTTTTAGGGCAAAATTAGATAGAATACATTTTGATAGAATGTAAAGACAAATGCTCGAATACCGATTGCAAAGTCGTAAAATGGAAATTACCACCGCTTTGCCAATGTTTTATGTTTTTATAAGTTTAGTCAAGTCAGCTTTCCAACGCAGTAGCTTCGATACTACAATAACATAAGTGATTCTGTTACAATGGGAGGTTTAGACATGAAGTCTGTCTAACAAATGGCATTTGAACATTTTTCATTCGGTAGTCGAACATTTGTTTTTGCATTCGAACATTTTATATTCGGTATTCGAACAAATTGTTTTTGTATTCTACCTAACATTCGGACAAACGACTTTCGAAGAATTACCGCATACCTTTATTCTACAACCAACACAGTAACGCGTATCAACAGTAATTGTTTTTTAAGAATAATAGTTGCAAATACCGTCAATTAATTTGTACAAAATTAGTTTGACATTGCCCAACTTGAGTTTAAACGTTTTAAATATCAATATAGCAAACACGTGTAAAAGAAGGCTGCCATGTCGTTTAAATATTGTTTATAAAGAGCAAATGCAATTTAATAATGTCTTTTGTAGTTGAGTTGAGTGAAGTTTAATGCTATAGACGAATTTGAATTTGTACCAAGTTAGCTAGAGTTATACGGAAAAAAAATCCAAAAGTCATGATAGGATTGAAGGCGAATAAATATCTCCATGGCCTTTTGAAATGGGGGTATTTCGTCGGCTCTAGCCCTTTTTACTGGGATAATAAGAAAAAGAAGATGACGTGTCCAAAATCCAGGAAAATATTTATTAAGCGTTTCACATCAGTAAGCTTTGCAGTGATACTCACAGTTTTTCATCTGGCCCGTTTTATTCAGGAATGGAGAACGACCAAACGATATATTGAAATGGGGATATGCGGTTTACTATTCGTTATGCACGGTTTAGGAATGTTGGCCCACATCCCAATGATAATCCACGAGGATACATTACGGGAATTTTACAACGTCAAGCTGTTCACTTGGTTTGAAAGTAATCCACTTAATTATTATTTATAAAATTACAGTAGTTTGTTTCCACTATTTTTCTAATTAAATTTAAATTTAAAGAAATATTTAATTTATTTAAGTTTCAACCAATCATTTTTGCAGAATTTTTGAAGCCCCAATACAAAGATGTGCTGATTAGCAAAATTTTTCTGTATGTTATCAAAGCATTCACAATGACTGCAATATTACATCCTTTTACAACGGCGATTTATTTTGCTGTGCTAACACCTTCAGAAATATATTCCCTCACCTCCTTACTGCCATCGGGGTACCAAAGGAATATTTTCATTGGAATTGTCCATTGCTTATTCATCCTGTGGACACACTGGGGATTGTGGGCTGTCAATGCCATTTCCGTCTGTAAAGTCATCATTTATTGCTCATGCACCAACTTGATTAGCGGGGAACTAAGGCGAGAATTTAATTTTAGAGAAATTAAATATGAGATCATCGATTTGAAGTGTGACAATCGCAAATGAAAATAATTTTTATTCTTTTTAGATTTGGCAGAAAAAGTTATAAGACAGAGAATTCCTTGAGGATGCCATTAAATATTCTGTCGGTGCAAACCAAAGCAAAATTGATAAACCAGTTGGGTGGGATCATATTTAAAGATTATCTCAGCTACATGCACTTCTTACTTGGAAGATTCTGCATTACTACCAATATGATCGCCGTCCATTGTCTTCACAATCAGGAGTATTTTATCTCTCTGGTGCTATTTGGTGTAAACGTTAATTTTGCGTTTACTTGGTTGGCTTTCCTTGAAATTGGATCAAAAATATACACCAAATCAAAGGGAACCATTAAATCTTGGATAAGATTTCAGTCAAAAAATAATTCCGAAAGGAAACTAATGAAAATGATCCAAATGAGTTCCTCACCATTGAGGATACAAATTGGAGACTATTTTATCATGCAAACCAGAATGGGACCGAAATTCTTAATGTCAGTTGCTCGAGGAACATTTCGTGCGCTGATAGTACTAATTAGGTAGCATCATTGGCTACATATGTCCTAAGTCCCAGTATTTTGTCTGGTCCGTGTGTCGCTGTCTGTCCGAATAAGCACTTTAAATATTTGGTGGATGCAAATTCTTATGCGTATTGCAAAATCGAATAGACTTTCCTTGAAATACGAAACAAATTGGGCACATTATTAAACATTATTAAAGAAATTCAAAGGCAGTACATGCCATTGCATCTTGTCCGGGTTTCGTGTGTTTAACCAGACTCCAATACAGGGTACGCAAAATACCACTTTTTAGTTTTTTTTACCATCACAGTGGTACAAAGTGCACTTTAATGGTAAAAAGTGGGAAAAATGGAATAAAGTGGTAAGAATTAGTTTTATTTAAATTTCGTACAGAATGAAGAATAAAAATAGCCGCTGAAATATGAAATAATCAGCAATTGTTGATACTGTTATACGGTCGGCTTAGTGACTGGGCATTTTCCGTGGTTTGGAACAATGTTCCATGCCTGCTGATTGGCTGATCCTCCCCTAGATCGGAGTATAAAAGGAGAGCACTTTCAGCCCAGAAGGACAGTTGTGGGAGCAACTCCGAATTGGAATCAACTCCTGAGCTGGAAATGATCTAGCATTCTCTCTGAGGAAAGATCAGACTAGCTATTTCCATATGAACCGAGCCTATTTACTAGCATTATTGCATGAGCATAATAGTAGTTAGTGCATAATTCGGCATATAATATTCTTAATCAGGCAACCAAGATAACCCGGTTATAACTTATCTGTTATAATACAAATAGGTTGTTTTTAATACTTTAATACTTAATGTGTGTCCAAAGAACAAAGACAAAGTCGACTTGTAAAGGCAATATTTACAGATTGGATAATTAATTAAATTAAATTAAGAAAATATTGCAAATTAAATGACAGCTTTTCAGCACCGCACTACTTCACTGAAATAGTAAAAACTGTTAGTTACACGACATTTATGTAGTCATATGGTATCGCAATCTGTCATTTAATTAGCAATATTTTCTTAATTTTATTATAATTAACAAAATTATCTAGTTTGGAAACATTACCTTTATTAGTAAACTTTGTCTTTATTTGTTGAAGATATTAAGTTAAACAGCCCATCTGTAACAACAATGACCGGCTGATGTTAGCTGAAGTTATTTCATATTTCAGCGGCTATTTTTATTCTGTACGAAATTTTAAAGAACTATTTTTACCACTTTTTACCATTTTTTACCACTTACCACCAATATTGAGATAGTGGTACTTAACGCTAAACACCATTAAAAACCACTGGTAAATTTTAAATGGTATTTTGTACACTGCTCCAATATTCTACTGCTCTTAACAATCATGCTAATGTATTAATCATGCGCGTGTGATTGGGATTTCTGTAAGACTTTTAAGTAACCCGATTCCTACATCAACGAGAATACTTTAAATCTATGTCTATTTGCGATATAGCTTTAGATAAACTTTAACTTAGCAAACTTTCACGATATTGAACATGTTACCTATTACTATTAAAACCTGAAAAAAAAGCTAACTCTATCTCGTCAGTGTTAAGTTAGAATAAATATTCTTTCGGTTCAAGAAATGGGTCAGTCAATAAGGCGACAGGGAACCTTAATATATATACTGTGTACACGTGAATTCCCCAGCAACGATAATAAACCAAGGAAATAAAATAAAATACTGACTTGAGGTTGATTTGTATCTACAGCAAGACAAAATTCAAATCGAAGACTTGGAGCTGTAATTTAAATAATATTTACTGGCATTAGTTTTAAAACTGTAACGTTATAAGTTTATTATTAAAGGTAGTTTTCAGTAAATAGAGTATAGTAGTTTGGGAGTGGGAAATGAAAAAGTAGGATTTTCCCACTGCCATGGAAAGAAAAGTGAGAAGCAAAATGGCTACTGGGTGGGAAAATGGGAAATGGGAATAATGACTAGAAAACTAAACAAAAGTACAAATAGAAGTGATATTTTCTGTTGGAATTAGACAACTGAAGTTCTAAAAGGCATAATCTACTATATTCAATATACAGCATTAATAAAAATTAATTAGAATAATTGATTTTTTGGTTTGTACTACCTACTGCAGAATAGAGTAAAAAACTAATTTAATGCTTTAAAACTGTATGTAAATGCAGTATGATCAATTAGAAGAAGTATTTTGCAGCATACTATAATTATGACTTCCCGTAGCACTTTTTCATTTTATGGTCCAACTTTGGCTATCAGTGGGAAATGAAAAAATCTGAAACCGTGTAGAATATAATTGACGCACCTAGTCGAAGAAGCAACAGTTTCGAAAACGACAAAATGGGACATTTTAAGTTTCTCAAATGTGCTAACTCTAACTGACCTGACAAACCTAGCAGCTCGGTTTCCTCCATCACCATGCCAAAAATTTAGTAATTTAATTTTCGCTGTTTCTATTTTTTTCAAGAATAGTTTCAATATTTTCGAGTATTTTCGAATATTTTCGAGTAGTTTCGAATCTTTTCGAGTAGTTTCGAATAGTTTCGAATCTTTTCGAGTAGTTTCGGAATCATGTCCGAGTAGTTTTGAATAGTTTTGAATCTTATCCGAGTAGTTTCGAATAGTTTCGAATAGTTTCGAATAGTTTCGAATCTTGTCCGAGTAATTTCGAATCTTTTCGAGTAGATTCGAATATTTTCGAAGGCTTTATAAAATTTTCGAATACTTTCTAGTATTTTACCTTTCAATAGTTTCGAATGTTTCAGACCATTTTCCAGTAGTTTCCAATCTTTTTTAGCACTACTTTCGAATAGGTATTTTAATTTCGATCGCAGGAACTTATGCTGATAAATTGGTAAGTACTATAGCTCCCAAATCAAGGTAGGCCGGCGCACATGGAAAATGGAAACGTAACATCCATTCGAATATCGAACTTTTTTTTTAACTTTTTTTATTATACTTACACGTTACTAATAAAAATGTTAATGTGTTGGTTGTTTAAATCCTCGGTTTTCAGGTAAAAAGGCTAGGCATTCGGAAGTGACGTTTCCATGTGAACTTCAAAAAAACCTGGCGCCGGTTACCCTGATTTGGGAGTTCGATAGGGTGGGGGCGGAAATTTTTGTCAAGAAAAGCTAAAAACTGTAAAATGTTTTCGCGAAAATTAGCTCGAAAATGACCAGTTTTGACAATATTATTTGGTGCGCCCACCCCTGTGATCAATATTGTTGTATGATTTATGTTGACCTATTTTTGAGAGTTAATCATTTAAAATTCCAATATAAACTTTGCTTTTGTTCGGAATTTTTAAAACTGGCGTGCAGAATACTTGATTCGAAGATTCCATAAGTACCTATTTTTCACTTGCCCTGCGGTGCACGTTTCCTAGTCACCGAATGCCTACACCGATAGAATATGCCGGTTGGCTCCAATGGAGTTGAATTTTTCTTAGTGACAAAGAAAATTTTCCATGACAATAATAGGAATCTTCGAAACTGCTACTTCTTTAACTATGTCGGTCAATACTAAGTACAGTAATTCCAAGACAATCAGCGGACTATTCTGGTACAATAATTGCCTATTATTGTTTTGCAGAAATATAGTTGAGAATACCTTCAATTAGTTGATAAGTATTTGCTTTGGAATCTAGCTAGTATTAATTTACGATTTTTGTTCCAGATACTACAATTTGCATTGTTCAACTTTAGCTCAAAAGTTTTGTACTGAATGTCTTAAGAATATGGTAGTGTGTGTACAATATACAATACGTGCACTTGCCCCATATGCGCAGTTTAAAAATTGTATATTTTACTTATAGCAAATGAAAGTTAAACGTCTTGTGTAGAATTTTGGTGCAAAGACGAAGTTTAAGGTGTCCCACATATCTGTAGCTAGAGTTAAATGGAAAATATTTAATTTCCCCAAGTCATGATAGGATTGGAAGCTGAAAAATATTTCTACGGCCTATTGAAATGGGGATTTTTTGTTGGCTCAAGCCCTTTTGTTCGGGATAATAAAAAAAAGAAGATAACCTGTCCAAAATCCAAGAAAATATTTATTAAGCGTTTCACATCAGTAAGCTTTGGATTGATACTCCCCGTTTTTCATCTGGCCCGTTTCATTCAGGAATGGAGAACGACCAAACGATATATTGAAATGGGGATATGTGGTTTACTATTCGTTGTACAAGGATTAGCAATGTTTGCCCACATCCCCATGATAATCCACGAGGATATCATGCTGAAATATTACAACGATGACGATGAGTTGTCCACTTGGTTTGAAAGTAATTCACTATAAATAATTTATTAACATATCATTGAATGAAGAATTGTAATTTTTTATCATTGGAATCAATCACTTTCGCAGGAGAATTCTTGAAGCCCCAATACAAAAATGGGCTCATGAGCAAAAAGTTGCTTTATTTTATCAAAGCATTCACTATGACGGCAATATTGCTCCCTTTTACAACGGCGATTTATTTTGCTGTGCTAACACCTTCAGAAATATATTCCCTCACCTCCTTTACTGCCATCGGGGTGCCAAAGGAATATTTTCATCGGGATTGTCCATTGGTTCTTCATTCTGTGGACACATTGGGGATTATGGGCTGTGAATGCAATTATAGTTTGCAAAGTAATCATTTATTGCACATACACCAACTTGATTAGCGGAGAACTAAGGCAAGGTTTTAATTAGACCAATCAAATATGCGATTATCGATTTAAAGTTATGACTCGCAAATGAAAATAATTTTTATTCTTTTTAGATTTGGCAGAAGAAGTTATAAGACAGAGAATTCCTTGAGGACGCCATTAAATATCCTGTCGGTGCAAACCAAAGCAAAATTGATAAACATGTTGGTCGGGGACATATTTAGAGATTACAACAGTTACTTGCACTGTATCGTTGGAAGATTCTGCATGTCTGCCAATGTGGTCGCTATTCAGTTTCTCCACAACCATGAATATTTTATTTTTCTGATGACGTTTGGTGTAAGCTTTTATTTGACACTTACTTATTTTGTTTTCGTTGAAATTGGGTCACAATTACATACCAAATCGAGAGGTACCATTAAATCTTGGGTAAGAATTCAGTCAAAAAATACTGCGGAAAAGAAACTTATGAAAATGATCCAAATGAGTTCCTCGCCATTGAGGATATATATTGGAGGTTATTTTATTATGAGAAAACGCTGGGGACCAAGATTTATAATGTCTGTCGCTCGAGGAACGTTTCGTGCAGTGATGGCACTAGTTGTTAGGTAGTAAGTATAGCCAGAGTTTCGAGTGGGAAATGAAAATGTGGGATCTTCCCTGGAAGAAAAGAGGGAAGCAAAATGGCTTAGTGGGTGGGAAATTGGGAAATTAAAAAAATATACAGAAAGTATAAATAGTGATATTTACATTCAAATTAAAATAATGCTGCTTATAGTGATATTTCTGTTGATGAATGTTTATGTAAATTTGAAGAATAACAAAATTGGACTAATCTGTCCTGTCTTTTAATGAAATGCACTCTACCGTCTTGATTTCACCTGTATACTTAAGGCTCTCCATCTCAGGGAAATGGAAGCTTGCATGTA
>JABASH010002815.1:0-18627 GCA_019776445.1 Tomocerus maximus | reverse complement strand
GGTTGCTGATGATTGGTAATGGTAAAGTCAGTGGTGTGGTGCGAAAGGTGTATCAGTGCTCCATTTTAGAGAGAACAAAAATTAACCAGCCCAGCTAGCTAAATGGCTAGAGGCCAAAATGATCAAAAACCATCTGTTTTATGCCGCCAAATAAAGGACGTTTTCTAATCACATTTTCGATTTTTGGCCATTTTGGCCACTGGCTAATAAAGAAATCCGCCGGCTATAGCTAATTTAGCCAGTCATATTTAATCCGGCTGGTCAACGGACACTGGTTGACGGCAGTTGAAATACCTGTGATTGTGCTGGTGCACGAGGTCGCATAGAGTTCCGACTTCCAATATACAGATAGTTAAAATCATGCACTGACTCTACTGCCCAATGTTTCATGCTGAATACCATACAGCATCTGGAATGAGATTGCAAAGGTCACTCTTGAAAATCGAAATCCAGGCTAAATTTTCGTTTCAATAGCAACATGGAGTCTCGGTTATTTGAGTGTACAATAGGTATCTATTTGACAGACAAGACGATTTCACTAAGCCCCTGACTACTAAATTGATCATAATAGACAATTACAAAAATTAGAATTTTTTGGTAAATTCCCTAAGGATCTGAAACTACTGGACTTTCAGGTACATAGTAAATTCATAAAAGTTAGATACAGTCCTCCTCTGTCCTTGTATCAGAAAACATTTTACGTTTTCATCTTTGGTTTTACGATTTAAAGGGTTTGAAGCAAAAAATTCACTACAAACCCTTATATCTTAAAACCAAAGATGAAAATGTGGAATGTTTTCTGATACATGGACAGAGGAGGATTGTATCTAACTTTTATGAATTTACTATATACCTAAAAGTTCAGTAGTTTCAGATCCTTAGGGAATTTACCAAAAAAAGTTGAAAGCAAATATGATAGTCAGCGTTACTGGCCGTTGCCAGGAATCCACCCACGTTAAGTCTGGTGATAAGGTTATGAATTTAATATGACGTTTTTTACACTTTTTCTTTTCCAGAGGTTTTAAATACTGTAGAATATATTGACCAAAGTGATGGAACTGTTGTCTTTAACACATGTTCAGAAGAGAGGTCTCGAGTAATTCTACAGATTGGAACGAGTGATGCTCAGAGAGCTTTGAAAGCTGTCATGTTCGTGTAAGAGTATAATCTTATTTAAATATCATTGTTGTCATTGATAGGTCATAGGTAACGAATTTATCTTATTTATGAAATCTAACAGACAAGAAGATATAGCTGGTATAGATGTAAATATGGGATGCCCAAAAGATTTTTCCATCAAGGGCGGAATGGGAGCGGCTCTGTTAAGACAACCAGAAAAAATTAAGTCAATTTTAACGACTTTAGTTGAAAATGTCAAAATTCCTGTTACCTGCAAAATACGAGTACTTTCAACAATAGAGGATACATTAACGCTTTGTAAGATGATTGAAGCCTGCGGAGTCTCAGCAATTGCAATTCATGGAAGGACAGTCAAAGAAAGAAGACAGCATAAAAATAAAAACAATTACATAAAGGCAGTGGCTGAGGCTCTGACCATTCCAGTGATTGCAAAGTAAATAGTCTTTTTCTTACGTTCGTATTGCTAATGTTGCATACTATTATATCAACTCGACTCTTTACCAATTAAGAAAAATTAAGACTATGTAGAATCTATTTATAATACAAAATTCTTTTATCCATATTCCAGTGGCGGATCTAATGAAATCAAGACTTACGACGATATTGAAAAATTTAAAACAAATACAGGATGTTCCAGTGTAATGTTAGCTCGAGCCTGTGAATATAATTACTCTATTTTTAGAAAAGAGGGAAAAGAAGATCTTGACGAGGTTGTGAAAAAGTATATTAAGATATCAATTGACACAGGAAATAATTTCCCGGGAACAAAATATACAATTCAACACATGCTGCGAGAATTACAGGAAACTCCAAGAGGAAAACAGTTTCTCTCCACCCAACTTATGGCTGAGCTCTGGTAAATTATTTATCTATTAGCTTTGGTACATGTATTTATTTTGCGTTAAGACTGCAATATCAAATTATCTAATAATTTGAATTTGAAACCCTAAATGTTGAATTCCCGTGATACTGCTCTTTTAACTTTGTAAATATCACCATTTAAAATTCGATTACTTTTGTTATGGGTATAAATTTAAGTTTTTGTGCTATGTAGTGTATAGCTATAGTATATTATACCCATTCGTATTTATTGGGAGAATATGTGTTCCTTCATTTCAATATTTATCTAATTTAATTGTTTTTAATAGTGACATATGGAACATGAAAGATTATTTGCATCAAAAAGAAAAGGAATGGAATGCGACATACAGCGGAAAAAGACCATTTTTTTCAATAAGTTCTGACGAAAACTCAAATGAAAATGAAGACACTCCATCAAAGAAGTCCAAATTGGACTTAACTGACAAATCATTAATAATAATACCCGACTGTGTATATTTACGTGGCCACTATGCTGACGTAGAAACGCTTCCAAAAACAGTTTTACTACGATGGTGTAGAGAAAATGACTGCAACTACCCTTCTTATGAAACAGAAAGTTTGGATAAACAATTTAGATCAGTCGCATATCTCTGCGGAAAGCGATTTATGACAGATCATTGGGTACGAAACAAAAGGTTTGCCGAACAAGAAGCAGCTATGGCATGTATAAAATTTTTTCAAGTTGCGCAAAAATAATATGTAACGATAAATGTATTAGTATACATTAATTGTAAGTAACAATACCATGCTTTAATAAATTGCATTTATATAATGAATAATATATAATGAATAGCCTTTTCAGTTTGGCGAAGCATTTGTCAAAATATTTGGAGTTCATTTCGCGATTGTAAATAGATATGAACTTATGTTTTGTACGTAAATATAAACATTTTTACTCTGTTAAATTAAGTGTTACAAATTCATTTGGGGCAATACATGTACAAAAATATTTATTTGGCTGTTCAGGAATTCCATGAGGATATGCATTAGGATGATCTCTTGTTTCAATACAATACATCGCCTCTTGTGAAGTGTAATGCTTTTGACAAAGTATTCCACAATTGCTGTCAGGACATGCATCCTTACACAGTTCCACTACCGGAGATTTCTATAAGAGTTAAAGTATATTATTAATTAAAGTTCATTTGCAAAGCTCAAAGTTCAAAGCTCTTGCAATTTGGTTTCATTATAAGTATCTCAACAATGTATTAGTATGGCTTACTTCAAGAATACACTCATTATGCTCTCCGCATTTCACGCCCAAATCTACACCTTGCTCCACAATTTCTCTGCAGTTTAATTCTGAAGTACAATTTCCTTGTACACTCCGTCTGGGTATTTTCATGACACAACTTTTATAGTCTGTCGGTCCAGCCTTACATATCTAAAACCATGACTTGATAATCAAAATAGAAGCATGACGATATGTATTAATTATTTAAAAGTAGTTTGCACGAATACCTCTATGAGCAGAAATGATAATGCACATATTATGAACAATCTATGTAGATGAGTATTTTTCATGACGAAAAGATATGTGAGAAGTGCAAATGCGGTGAAGAACGGAAGTATAGTGCTTATAATATACTGTATAGAGTTTTCACAAACCAGTCACATTAGATTTTTTAAATAGTGTCTGTAATGTGTAACCATGAAAAAATTCGATTAAAATTTTGCGAATGAAAGTTGCACTTCTAATAATTGAAAAAATTAAAGACACAATGGAACATTCCTTTTTTTACTTTATCTGTTTTACTTCGTGTACCTATACAGTTCGATAATCAGGCGGTGGCCGCTCTTATATCACAAGCCCTCCATACCTGTTCTTGGCATCTCCTGTTGTAAACATGACCTTGCCTTTATGCCTTGAACGCATTAAATATACACCAATTCGTTAAATGTCTAACCTAACGTACATATTAAATGGTACTTGCATTTGCATATCATTATGGATCCTACTTCTACTGCTACTCACGTAAAATACATAGAGGGTATAATGTATATAGAGCAAATATTAGGTAATTGTGATCTAACCCATATAGTGCAACAGAGACACGTCTACCTTGTTGATTTGCTATACATGTAGACACGTTGCATCTGGGCACGGGAATACACCCTTTCCTGATATTGTACCCTTTTGGTAGTAAATTGAAAAGTACATCATTGAAAGTTAGATATATAGGTCAACACTAACACGACTATTTAGATGCTGTTATTGCCTGAGCAAAAATTGCCTATAATAAGTTGTCAGCCCAAGTGGTGTAAATAGAATGATTGCGTGTCCTATATAGCACGACTGTGACCTGCATACATATAAATAGTTTATCACAATTACTTCACATCTGCCAACTATATTTGAGACACAATATGAACATGATGAGACAAGTGTTTTAAAAATTGATTCATTAAAAAAGGACAACTACATCATGTATGTACGATATCATGTATATGTATGTATGATACAATTTTTCTAACACAATTAACACAAGTCCTTTGCATTAATCGATTAAGCTTAATGAACATATATTATACTGAGAATACAGATAATTCAGATAAATGTTTAAGATAGGTAATGTAGAATATTAATAATGTGTCCATAATAATGTGAATCATATCATGAATACAACATCTGTCCGTATTGTATATGTAAATCAATGATAATCACTAATCACAATGATTATCATAGATAGATGGGTATGAGATGATCATTTGATCATCTATACCCAATGGATGAAACGAACAATTTAAACAAACTTTAATGTGACTTTATTCGTAGATTGCGTATAAATTTTTGTTTTTAGAGTCATCCGTATACTCTTTTATTAACTCCACCGTCCTATCAGGATATTGTCCGGATACAGAGAAAACCCAGTAATGCTTTTGAGTACAGTTTTCGGCACCTTCCGGGCAATCTTCGCTTGTACTTCCTCGCTTAATTAAATAACGTAGAATGGTTTTATTTTCTTTACTTGGGTAGGTCACATCGATATCATCTCCGTCGTAGTAGACTGTATTGGGAGATGAGGCGAATCCAAATTGAAGTTGAAGTCGTTTTGCTAATGTAACAGGGTTGTACGGTTTTCCAAATGTCATTGCAGTCACCACGTATAATGGGCTCAAGTCAATTATTTCAACTTTGGTGAACGGTCCGAATTCACTTTCGTTAGCATTTCTCAACTGTTCAGAAGTGATTCTTGTGGAAAGAAGCTCTCCAGGGACCCATGATCGTTGGTGTTCCACAGTCTTGATTGCGTCTCCGTATTTCTCTCTAATCTTTTGTAGGTCAAGAGTAATCATTTTTGTGACATTTTGTGCTGCCTCGGTCGTGGGAAGCAATTCTCCAGAAAGTTCTAGGGCCATTTGCTCTGCCTCTAAAAGCGTAAATTGTTCAATGTCATCTTTACAGTATGCTCCCCATACCTGAAATGAAGAAGATTGAGACAATATTGACAAGTACAAGAATCCTGTATTCACATTATTCATTTTACCAATCCTAGTGTATAAATAACTTAAATTAAACTCACTAACCAGAAATGCAGCGCTAATATAAAAGATGAGACCGTGATTCATCTTGATTGATTTTCAAAACTTATGTTTTAACAAAGTTATGGGAGATCAAACTAGATATGCTTTGCATCAGGGCATGATAAAACTCAATTTGAGCCACCACCTCATTAAATACTATATTTGGAAAACACTTTCTCTCCTCATTTTTATCTCATTCATTGTAATTGTAATCCGGAAACAATTATCCCTTTCAGTGATAATCTAGTAATACAGTTGGATTATTTCCACTGCATGGCAAAGAAATGTAAATACAATATACATTCGAATATACAACCCAAATGTAATTGTATAGTTGATTTGATCATTTTCATACATTTTCGCATGTGCATTATTGTCATAAATGTAATGGCGAATGCATAAAATATCAATCATTGCAACCAAATACTAAAATGAAATGTAAACATACGGCTAATTAAGTAGAAAGTACTATAATTTCAATTGCTATGATTTCGGATGACCAAAAATAAAATCACCATATAACATGAGTTTCCTTTGGCACTTTCCCTCTTTACCGACTCTTAACGAATATGCTTAATCTGTGTATGAGCGGAATTGTATTATCTGTAGCCTAACAATTTGGAATCATGTTAGTTTCTACAAACGTAGATCATCAAATATTGTAGTCTACATTGGTTAACATGCAAGCATTTATCATTACCATTCGCAATTCATACTCACCAAATCATCATAAAATAGAGCGTAGAATGGACATAGAGCAGATTTTATAAATAATTAATCTTTGTCAATCTTCGGTATAATAAGGAAGCAAGTTTTTACCAAGTCCTTTCATTTTGATGAAATAAATGATTTGTAGTCGAAATATGCAATTACTACTAAATGTCCTGATTGTGATTGCTTGTGTAGCTAATAATTAACGGGATTGGGTCAATTATAGTTTGATAGAAAATGAAAGGGGGTAATGAAC
The DNA here is from genome assembly GCA_019776445.1 of Tomocerus maximus. NCBI lineage: Eukaryota > Metazoa > Arthropoda > Collembola > Entomobryomorpha > Tomoceridae > Tomocerus > Tomocerus maximus. The sequence goes on along the minus strand of JABASH010002815.1, from coordinate 12,113 downwards.
TGCATATACTGGGTGGTGTATTATGTTATGCTATGTGTAATATATATTAACTTTATTTGCACCATGCACCTATTAGTAATAAAATAATAATACAACACTGTAGTTAATTATCTCGTCAGGGATCATATTTTATGAATATTTTATTAGCTGCAGGATTATCGATTTAAATACATGCATGATTTATGTTCTCGTTATTGTTATGCGTATGATAGTAAAGCATAGTATGAGTCATTATAGTTGATTTAAACTGAGTTGACCTGTCCACCCACGTTCACTTTATTTCTGTAGCTTTACAGCACAAATAAGAATTTTCCATTCAATTACTATAAAGAGAAGTAACTATTTACCTGTAGGTACACATTACATTATACTAATGATCAGTTTCTACCATAACGCTGTGTTGGTTCGCATCACACAAACCATCCTGTTACATTCACATGGTATAGTATAATCATTCATACAAGTATGAACTACATAAAAGGATAATGCATGTAAAATAGTACGAGTGGACTAGGTGGTATTAATACATAGTAAATGCATAACAGTAAAATATATTCATTCACCCATTCTTTACAGTCATTCCCATTCTGAGCTCCGTCGCAGTGTTCTTACCACAGAAATTAGATTAAATTGCATAATCAGCTTGCAGCATTCCCGTAACCTCAACCCTTACCTCTCCTTTTAATTCTTCCACTCTTACTTTCTGTCTCTTTCTGTGCAAAGTGCAGTTTGTTAAAATAGCCTTCATTCTGTATGTATTCTAGGCTTAGACATTTCATATTACAAATTACAGCTCAATACAATCACTTCAGAACCTTTAGAGTCACTTTCATACATTTAATTACAGAAAAAACTAGACCTGTATGAATGCTACGCGAAATAATGAGCACTGAACTTCATGTTAATATCTCTCAACATGACTGATTAATGTGACAACAATTTTTCACTCAGACATTCTCCGGAGACTACACAATATGGTCAGTGGCTACATAGAAACAATTTGCTGCTCAGAGCCATTTCATAACACTAAGCTTAAATATAAAAATATTACGATCTCTGATTCATCTTAAAATTCCTTGTATAACGCTATTTGACTACACCTTACAAAAATGCCATCTACTTATGCTTTGCTTCCAGAATGATTCCATTTGGTTCTCCTTCGATTCCAAAGTTATACTTTAGTACTTCAGCTAATCTTTCAGGTTGATAGCGTTTATTGAAGACAAGGATGGCAGCTCTCATTGATGGAAACATTGTTACTGACTTCAATGGACCGTATTGACTTTCATCCACAAGTTTAATTTGGCGCTTTGTAACATCATTTGCTATCAATTCTCCAGGAATCCATTTAGGAGTCGGCTTGTCTTCAGGAATTATTGGTACATTTCCCATGACCTTCTTCCGAGGATGTATGCCGTTCTTGAACCGATTCCGAGTCTCTGAAGTTATCAACTCAACGGATTTATACCACGGGCGATACACTCCTTTTGGAACCTGGTCGAAATTTAACTGACTGTTCACCTGTAAAGTACAAAACAATATTATGTACAATAAGTTTTGACAAAACTCATTTTCTAAGTACATTATTATTAGAGAATTTCTTAGGATAAAAAGACTTACGCCATTGACGAGTATTATAGATATCGCCAGCGAAATAATCAGGGAGGTCTTCATTTTTAGTCACTAACAAAACGTAAAAGAAATCACAATATTAATATGTATAGGAACTATGCAGCCAAAATTCTACCTACTGCTATAAGTAGACTAACTGACCACCACAACATACACACTGTCACTGAAAAAGATTCTTGAAGTCTTCTCTGTTTTATCAAGTCCTTTGAGATTTTTTACGTGACAAGTAAAACGAGTGGCAATATCTTGGGCACAGTGCTAAGTTAGCCGAGTGAAACCAAACGTCCACCAAAGTACCTTTAGAATGTTTAACTATGAGAATGTCATGCCATAAGCACTGTGTACTTTTCTGTAAATCTTCTGAAGTACCTGCTGAACTATTTACATACATAAGAATACTAACTGTAGAGTATGCAAGTATACAGATATGCGTTTGTTAGTAAGCGTAAGTGTCTAGTTTGTTCATTTCGTAATGATGGTGCAATCCCATTACGTTGATAATAATCACATAATATATCTAAGGCTGGGTTGGGTTGAAAATAGTAAATGCAATTCTGGCTCTAACTGAAGCAGAAAAGTGAGTTTGTTAAACGCGTTGCCTTTTTGTTGGACATTATTTGCCTGACAGTTGATTTGAAGTGAACTGACAGCTAGGAAGTAAAGGAAAGCTTACGTGCTTGAAAAATACTTGTTGAAGGAAGGAACAGACGGAGAGATTGAGATCCACCACGATAAAAATTAATCAAAACAAAAAATATAGGGGCAGCTGGTATCTTTTATCATTATCATGTGTATGACAAACCTACCTGCATTTTACTATCCATACGATGAAAAAATTGTTGAACATAATATTATTAAAACCTATACAATCTCCTTAATGTATTTTTTCTCCGTCTTTGTTAAAAAAAGAGAAAATTTACACATTTTATTTGCTGTATAACAGACACGAAAGCATGCTTTTACGTAATCATTTTGTAGCATGCAATAATATAGAAAACCATTGAATCGTTTTTTGCATAGAAGACAGTGATGCAGTGTAATTCCTTAAATTGTTTTTATTGTTAGTGAACTCTAAACATTCAACACGATTAGTTATTCAGAAAGTTTCTGTTAAATCAATACGATATACATACATGGTATCTTTATTGGTAGTAGTTGTTCATGTTCATATAACAATAAGAATAATGGATTTGCAGTTTGGATGCGGTTTACTTATCCGTGACAGGATGTCTAATGTCTTCCTTTGAATATTCGATTATTTTATTTATGACCGATCGTTATTAAATGTGCATGCATATGCAGTTAGAACGGAAACAAATAACACTTTGCTTTTTACCGTCTGAGACAAGCTGACAAAGCCAAATAGTGAAAAGTAATGCTATGTGATTACAAATAGAATTTTTCAGCAAGATAACAACTATTAATGACATCAATATAAACTTATCAGCAATTTAAATGTTCTGTCGAATGCTCTGTCTGGTCATTCAGTTTTATGTCATTATTTCAACCGTTTTGAATTGCATTTTATGGCTTTCGAATAATAGCACATTCAGAAGTATCATTTGGTGAGTTAGTGCATTGTGGAATATATTCAATATTAAAAAACACTTTTAATTGCAGTAACAATATTGGGCTAGAATTATTTTGGTCTGATAATAGCTTTTAGGAATTAGTAGAGGTGTAAATTGGAAAGCTGAAACTCTTGAAAGTGTACTAAATGCCAGCTAGCCATTATAGTAATTGAATACACTAGTGAGACTGAATAAAACAGTAGAATTAGACTGTGGACAAAAATGCCCTTTGACTATGCCGCAATATTTTTTTGACATTGGCCTTAGGAGAGAGTGACCATTCGGTTGAGCTAAGGTTATTGTTTGGTGGCAGTAAGAATGGATTTCGTAAACTATTTCCTAATAGCATTAAATAAGTAACGTTGCTAGTCATGGTTTGTCATCTTGTTTATGACATTAAATGGATTACTGTCTTTACTGCAGGAGCCTATCGTGCCGTTATGTTACTTGGAGGCAGTTGTTTCGAAAGAATATTTTAATAACCTACTAGCCTAAAGTATTTAGTATGTTCTTTTGCCATACAAATATAATAAGCAGTGAATAGGACTAGAAGGCATAGCTAATCTTTGAGAGATCAAAAGAGTAGAAAATTCACAATCTAGTAATGTTACGCTCAAAGTTTCCTATTAAATATTCGTTCAATTCTGTTTATAAGTTATAGTTTAGTCTCCGTCTACGTCTTCATAGAGGCTGGTTTCGAGAGCAATCTCATTGTGAAATGGATAAGATAAGATCGGTCGTCGGTTGTACGAACATCGCTTCTCATGCAGGAAAACTTAATAATATGAAGATGGTAGAGTGTCCTATTTATAGAACAATTGTGCTGTCCAAAAGATAGTTTGACAATAGTTAACCACAAAGGCAAGGAAATAAAATGAAGTTACTGGGAACAAAAATCAATTGTAATAAAAGTGGAAATTGAATGGTTGGATTGAATCTGAATCGTATAAAATTCATTGTTCTTGGTTTTCTGCCGGTGCATGTAAATGGTCTAAGGATTGAACTCTTTACATACGTAATGAGTTTCATTTTTTCGAAGGTAGTCCTACTCCTGTCAGTTGAATCGTGTCGTAGTATGCATATGTCATAGTTAATAGACATACTAGTAAGCTATTACAGTTTGGAGGATTGGGTATTACGATTCCAGAATACAAGGAGACTGTATAAGTAAGTTGTCTGTCTAAGAATTGTACTAAGTCCTCTAACCGAGTATGCATAGACATACACACGTTTTTATCCCCATCTGAAATTCTAATATGTAGGTACGAGGTTAACATTTGTGGGAGTAGTGTATCTGTAGAAAGTGTCTCTTCAAGCTGTCTGTCTGTACTGTACCGCTGCGTATTGACTCTGTTCTTAAATAGAGAATGCAAACTGAACAAACATTGCATGAAAACAACGTTTATTTAGTCCAGGTGATTTTCTTAGCTGAAGGAATCCGGAGAAGAGACCTCAATTTGATGCTCGCTCATGAATTTTTACTGTACACTCTCCTTTGATCGATTGTTTTGAGAATGAGAGTGAGCAATGAACCGAATGAACGAAACTGAAGAGCAACTTTACTTAAAGAGAGCTTTACAGACAGACGAAACGGAAGCATGCATACCAGTGACAAACTAGAGAATACAGACTGGGACAATACAACAATACATTACACATTTATATCAGTTAGGGAAAAGTTGTTCCAGCCATCCAACTAACTTCCATTGCATTTTCTATTAGATGGGTGATGGAGACCCAGTCTCAGACTCTTCCCATTATATAATGTTTTGTTTAGTACTCCTTTTAGTAAGGTGGTCCATGTACTCCATACCATTCTCCCTAATGCACACTGCATAGAGATAAAGACAGCTAGGCTATTAAAAGATATATGGGCAATAATATTACTCTGCTCAACGAGTCTTTAATACGCATCTATATTATTTATCTATCTATCTATACTCAGGAACTCAGTTGTTATCAGAAAAAGACGAGCAACCGAGACACAGTTAACTTCCATCAATACACATATATACAAACAAACGCTATAATCAGAGGTTACATCTATGTGTATATCAATATTTTCGTATAAAGTTCATTTAGACAGGAATACTAAGTACTACTATAACTAAGTACGTTACGTAACCAAAAAGTTAGGTTCGTACATGTAAATAATAAGTTAACGCAGCTGCACCCATACGGACAGAAAAACACTGGATAACTTTATAGTGTCTGTCCTGTGTGCAGTATAGAGGAAGAGATAAGACAAGAGCACATAATATTATTACGTAGTTTATAACTGCTAGGTATTTAAAGTTGACTGATTTTTGATATGACAGGCAAGGCATCCATTCGGTCGATAAACTTACGTAATTATTTCGTTTGCACGAATGGGAAGTAGAATACAAAGAGCTTTTCTAGCTTTATTAGTCAGTCAGTCAGTTTTTCCAGTAATTCTAATTCCAACCGACAACATTTCTCTTAAGTTACAACAACATTACGGACAAAGTCTGCTTTTCCATTCTGATTTACTTCATTTTGCTGGAGTACAGCACTTGATATAGTAACTAGTGCATGGAGAGAGCCCGTCATAGAAAAACTGGGAATGAATTGCATTGAATTGAGTTCAATTGATTTACTTAGATGTGCGCGACTGCTTGGGTTGGGTGGTTGCACTGAAATGTGAGAAGCACACCGGAGAGTATAGATACTATACCCGCCCGCATTACATTTCCAGTGTCCTCTCGCTGTCCTTCCGCTGCCGTTTGGCTTCGTCTCGTCAAACATTAATTTGCTCTTAAGGAAGCAAACTGCTTTCCCTGAATGTTCCCTACGCGGATTCGCAGAGGTATCTAAAAGTACCATGTTTCCCTGGTCTCACTCGCACTCTCCTGCCACTACCACAACTACTAGCTACTTGTAAACGATACTCTTTTTCTTCACTGGAGAACCAAACCAACGCATTTAAGTCGCGAAATCTTCTTCTCCACTTCCATCCCAGGCAGTCCAATATTGTGTTTGTTTCATTTGCTAAGCGAGCATCCAAGTGGCAGTCAGTCCCAGAGTGCAAAATAAACACTGCTACACTCATTCTTATTTTTCAGTAGGAAAGTGCACTATTTATCTAGCACTATTCTTTTATTAGGTACTCTTATCGATACAAAACTTGTACAGAGATTCAAATAGTAAAAACTCTACGTGTCCAACTAGTGCACAAGAATGGCTACGTGATAAACTCCATTATATTATTTTCGATGGGAAATGTACGTACGTGCCTTCTGTCTGTTTGTCAGTGTTATTGATACTCGGCTACTAAATTTTATATGTGTATACTAACAACAAACGCGCATTAGTGAAATACTTTCCGTATATTACATAACAGAGATAACAGAAAGGGAAATATATATATAAATACAATAAACTCACTCTGGACATATGTTATTACTTGATAAGAGCAGGAGCCAGATATCCCGGTCTGCAAATGCCAATCTTAAGTTTGCCCATTCCATTTATCAACACTTATTATTTATAACCTTTTACTTCTCCGATTGATTCCTTCTGCAAAATATACTCCTCCTGAGTAGTGCTCCTAAGTTATCACAAGCTTGAGATTTTATACCCACTTTGTTTGCATAATAGCTGGTAAATGAATGCCATGAGCATTCATAAGTTCATTTGAGACTAATGCACTCCAAACTTCCTTCTATCACTCTTACGACTGCTCTCTGTCTTCTGACATTTCCGTCATTGTCATCCTCTACTTTAACAGGTACACGGAATATTACGGAAGTTTATAAGAATACCACAAAGTTTGTCCAATATTTTATTGATACCCAGTATACGAAAATGAATTTCATCTTATTCCTACTCTTTCCAACAGGAGTGCATGTATTTCTTCAAAAGGGGCAGCCTAGCCCCAAAAATAATGAGGGAGAAGTCAGCTATATAGATAAAGGGAAATCAGTCACACTCAAATGTTTTGGAAAAGTGGACGCAGATTTACGCGTCGAATTAGAGTGGTAACATTTAACATTCATCTGCTTCCCGTTTGTCTAGATTGTAGATCCAAAGATTTCAATCCAAATCATTATCAGCCATTAGTATACTTTCAATTTTATTAGTTTGTTATTTACGTGCTCAAAAATTTTACGAATAACATGATTTGTTAATCCAAAGGTTTAAAAACAACGAGAGCTTAATTCCAAAATGTGCCTCAGAAGAAACGTACAACGATATAGACAGAATAACAGGCAAAGAAGTTCAGATGCGTCATTGTGTGACTAATGCTTCTATGGAAGACGAGAAAATTGATGAACACTGGGGAAGATCATTATCACTACATTTTAACAAAGTTTTACCTACGGATTTTGGTACTTATGAGTGCAGAGGGAACTTTTCATTGAAATCCAAACCGACAAATCAAGATCATGTTGTTCGACGGGTTTATCTTTGGGGTATATACTTCGTGTCACATTTTAAGATCTTTAATTAGTCTTACCGATTATGTACAGTAATACAGTGAACAGTAGCATTACTACATACATTGAAAGAGATACTTCTCAGAATCAGAGTTAATTTCGGAAAGACTATCCAAATTAAAAATGTATGATTTTCCAATTGCAGAAACTATCACTGCCACAAGACAAAATGCACTTGGGAAAAAACAACGAAATGTATTGGTGTATGAAGGAGAAGAGTTTTATATTTATTGCAATTTCACGGGAATACGAAGTGATTTGAGCGTCAGATGGTTCAAAGGTATGTTATATTTTAACATAAAGTAACATCAATAAATGGATTAAAGCTTCATATTTCATGTCAATATTCTATTTAAAACTTCTAGATGATAAAGAAATCACAGACGATTTGCGGGATGGAAAAGGAAATTTTACGTGCAATACCGCAAACGAAACAGAAATATCCGACGAAAACAATTTATGTGTCCGAGTTGCCAATATGAATAAGCACCGAGGAGTTTATACTTGCGAAGTGAGCAAGGGCTATAAGTTTGGGAATGACAAATTCAAATATCCTGTAAGACATAGCTACATGATCCGTGTCAAAGGTAGATCCATGTCCAAAAATACTTACGTAGTCTTTGTCTTGTTGTTGATTTAACTATATGCATTTTGAAAATTCCAGCGGTGGCTTCTATTCTGTTTCCTGGAGTGATTTTGATAGTGGAAGTGATAATCTTAGGAATCATAACAGTCGTTACGTGGAAAAACACAAGTTCTGGGGAGATGTTAGGTACATTGTCAATACAACCTAGTTGAAAATCATTCTTTCTCTTACGGGTCTCATGAGACTAATTAAAATTGATTTTTGCAGACGGCAACGACTGGGAGGACGACGATGAGAACGATGTAGATGAGTATGTCCTTCCATACTATCTGAATGTAGCATTATTTAATATTGCAATGCTAATGGTGTAATTTGTTTGTACCATGATTATTTTTAAATTTAGAAATCGTATTCGCGAAGGAGAAGAAGAAGAAACAACGAAACCACTGACGGGCGGTTGAGTAGATATATACAAATATTTATTGCGTGTTTCTAATGTACATTAAAAGTGCAAGTATACTAGACTTCAGCAGACAGTATTTTACAGATTGAGTGAGTTAATAGTACCTAGATTACTTAATCAAATGAAAAGCATTAGTTGCTCATTGGGTGATCTTAGAAGTGGTAAATGAAAAGTATACAATAAAAGGCTTTTAACTGATAGCACTTAGCATTTCTCATAGCTTATTTCATTGTAAGACCTCCTGTCAAATCCAAGAGATTCTGCATGGGCGAGGACAAGTTCCTTAGTTTCTGCTGAGATTTCATTCTCCGTGGTTAACAGCGACCAGTCTATATCTCCGTCTTCCCAACAACGAATAGCCATTAGGTAACTTCGGTTATCGGTCAATGTGAAGAAAATGTTAACATTCTCCGCTGGAAAGAAAGTGCAGACAGTTAGTTCTATTTTTAGAAGAAGTAGAAGGTGATAGGTTAATAAAGTCAATTCCTGCATAAAATATGTTTGCAAGGAGCCCTGCTATATAGATGAACATTTCTTATCTCTATCACCTTATAGCAATACAAGATAAAACACGAGGTATTGAGGCAGATTGACAATATCTTGAGAAATACCATTACCTTTACTATCTTCAGAATCAGGATCGGTCGCAGTACAAGCTTGAGAAGCGTAAGTTCCATTGACGCTACACTGAAAAATGGCCCATGTTTTCCCAAAGAATGAAAACTCGCCAACTCCATTCTTCCACGTCAGCCTCGGACAAAATTCATCCTTGGAGTTTCTTTTAGGTATTTGCCTATGAATCAATACTTCTCCAGGATCAGAATCCCCGCTTTGACTAATTATAGGAAAGTACCATCCTTTTTCTGGTGTATTGCTCTCAACCTATTTTAATCCAAAGTTAAAACAGTTGTCATTTGAGGAACGACAAGGAAAAGCTTTTGTAGTCAATCGATTTTCATCTATCCTGCATACTTGTAGATATGATAAATGATATAAGATGTACAGATATATGCATACCCATTCCTGGTTTAGATTAGACAGAGTAGGAGACTGGCATTGCTTTTGTAGAGATTCTGGCCTTTTTTCAGCAGTGACTGAAACAAGTCCGATGATAAAGAGTACTGCAACCTTCCCAAACATTTTGTTAGCGAACGTATTGTAGAAAGCAATATCACAAAATGGTTTATATAGCTTTTCATCCTTAGATAATTAAGTCTATTAAATTTTACGTCTACTAAAGCGTTTCTCAGAAAGCAGATGCATAGTAATTGTCATTAGTAATTGCTGTATAATTTTAACACGGCTCGGCTATAATAAGGTCATTATACCTGTTAGCTAAAGCATTTACAGTTACACTACTAGAGATTGTCCAGATATGCTACATCTACCTACCTGTTATGAAGGTTTATTTCAGTCAGAAAGCTAGAATTCCCTCATTTATTGCCAGCCTAGGTTTAGTAACCAATTATAACACTAATTTTGTCAGACAACTGAGTTTCAGTTTAACAAAGTTGTGTCAAAATTGTAGACATTGCCATAAATCACTGGATTATGGTTGATAAAGTTGTAATTAATATCAATTGATTATCTCCAGCTGTCCCTTTTTATTCAAAATGAAGTTAATGTGTTAGTACAGAGAACCTATTGTAAATATCATGATTTGCTTTTTATTCGGCACTTATAGGATAAGCTTTCACAAATGGATGCACAATGCTTGTGACTTTACAATTGTACTTGGTTGTTATTGAGTAAATGTATAATAATTTTTAGGAGCATCATATTCATTTTCTAGTACTGGGGGACCATTGTCCGATACCATAAACACCCAGAAGTGTCGCTTTTTGCACAAAGACGGTTCCTGATGACATCCTCCATATCGCCGTTCGAAAGTGTACTTTCTTGAGCTACAACTAACTTCGTCGCTGGAAGAATCTGTCGATTTGTCACAATCTTCACGTTTTATTATAACAGGGGTTCTCTTATAAAAAGGTTGGCATTCAATACCAAAACGAGATTTCATCAACACGGTTAGTATCTCTGGATTGTATAGTGAAGAGAAGATCAAAAGAGTCAAATTGTAGCTTTCAGATTGGCCTATGTACAGTAAAGGTCCGAATTCGCTTTCATTGATCTTCTGCTTGTCCTCTGGAGTTAAAGCAACTTCCGTGATTAATTCTCCGGGATACCACCGGCCATGGTAGGTTAGGTTAGCTACATCAATAAAATATTTCCGTATTTGAGTCAAATCTTCAGAGATTTGAAGTGATACGTTTTCAGGAGGCAATAAACTTTCGGAAAATTCCATTGCAATTATTTTCGCCTCTGCGGACACATTCCGAGGATTCTCCGAATTTTTCATTTTCTCTGAGTAGCATATCTACGAAAATATTAATTATGCCACTTCAGAAGTTTCTTTGATCGTATATCAGTGCGGGTATGTGTGAGAAACTTCAAACAAACTTACCGAAATCAGTTGTAGTAACACCAGCAAACTTACAATAACTAGCTCAAAGAGTAATTTGGAGCTGAGAGTCTTACTAGTCATTTTACCGAGTAACTGCAATCAAACAAATGCTATCCGCAATGTGACACTTTTATACTCTATTTTCATTTATTTTTGGAATGCTCCTTTCATCAATGAATCATCTAATACTGTTACAGTTGTTGGTTTTACATTTCTGAACATTTTTACGACAATATTATACGAACAAATATCTATTCATAACAACAGACAACATAACAGTACACAGAGAAATTTTGCGGATCCAGTATTGCATACTTGAGTTGAGCATTCATTTTTCATGTCATTTTCCCAGAAATATGGTGGGCAGCACTGCTTGCTACTGAAATAGGATGAAAATATAGATCTCAATCCATAAGTAGCTAAATGCAATAGTAATATATAAATATTATGCCTAGAGTCGAATAAAATATGAAGAGAAGATATGATATACAGTTTTCTTGTATACCTATAGTATCTGTCCTTTAATTGCCATGTTTTGTTGCATTTTTACAGAGTGAATTAGGTGATTTGTATTTATTGAGCAATTTAGTGCATAGTAAACATAATGACACTGCATGTTATGCATAAAAATTGCCAAAATAATGTCACAGGTTCAGTTGCTTTGCGTTCCACATGCTTAAAAAATAGTGCCTTTTAGATCTGAAGTTCTAACTAACCTTACTTAAATAAATGTCAGCTCTATTACATTTGCATATATACACATTATATTTACTATGTGGTGTATTGTACAGGTTCAGAAAAATCCAGAATGTGAAGCAAGTTACAATGTACATAAAATGGGTATGCAAATTGGCAATTATAATGCAAAAAGTAGTATATAGTTGTTTTATGACGGGTCACATGAACACATTGAATTGCAAATAATATATTTAGCTACTTG